>MU106223.1:123526-157819 GCA_012274485.2 Sinapis alba
TCATTCTCATTCTCATTCTCATTCTCATTCTCATTCTCATTCTCATTCTCATTCTCATTCTCATTCTCATTCTCATTCTCATTCTCATTCTCATTCTCATTCTCATTCTCATTCTCATTCTCATTCTCATTCTCATTCTCATTCTCATTCTCATTCTCATTCTCATTTCTCATTCTCATTCTCATTCTCATTTCTCATTTCTCATTCTCATTCTCATTTCTCATTTCTCATTCTCATTTCTCATTCCTCATTAGACTCGACCACTAGACGCCACCCGTTCTCGGTGTCCCACACAATACACTTTACAACCATCATTCACCCATACCATTCATTAATGGATACCAATTGACATTTCATACCAAATGGAACCCTCACTATCACCCTAGGCGTGCAATTCTTTCTAACAACCTAGCTTCTCATACCAATCTTCACATAACATCAGATCAACCAATCACACAATCACATAAACATTCATATCATTCATCACAGCAAACATGGCAGTCCATTAAGTCCTTTTAAACAGTGTGAAGGTTCTTATGCATCATGATCCATTCATCTATCACCCTAACTCCCATTATGATCTATCAACCTAACTCACAAACAGAGTCTAACCATACCCTAGTTCCAACATAAAGAATGCTGAGATCAATAGAACATATCTGGGATCGAATCACCTCACCTTAGAGATTTGGGTTCTGGATCTGGATCTAGAGATCTGGAACAAGGGAACAAGGGACGAGATCTGGAACAACACCACACCACCACCACGTCCACCGGCGGCTGCTCGGCGAGGAGAGAGAGAGGCGGACGGCAAGGAGAGAGAAGGAGGCGCGGAGAGAGAGAAGAGAGGAGAGAGAGAAGAGAGGAGAGAGAGAAGAGAGGAGAGAGAGAAGAGAGGAGAGAGAGACGCGTGAGAGGAGGAGAGAAGAGAGAGAGAGAGACGGCGCGGGGGGGGAGGGAAAGCTCGACGGCTAGGGTTTCTGATCTCCCGGGACTTCTCTGCAGAGCTTCGCTTCAAGTTTCTGATGAAGAAACAGAAGGGGCTGCAGTTCCTTTTATAGGAAAAGGGGGGTGAAACCTAGGTTTTTCCTAACGGACCGTAGGCAAGGCTTCATTTTTCTTTTAAAAAAATGGGCCTGGTTTTGGGATGTTACAATTCTCCCCCTGTTAATCGGAATTCGTCCCCGAATTCCAATCTCCAAACTTCAAACATAACATCCCAAACTCGAAATGAACTCACACAACCACGCATCAATCAAGGGAGGCACACAAGGGAATGAACAACTTTGCTCAAGATCTATTTTTAAAACCAATGAATGAATATAATAAATGAAATGGAGTAGGACTACAATAGTTTAGAAACTCGAGGCATCTGTACAATCACAGGATGCCTCTAAGAAGGGAAATGAACACCAACACTAGCAATAAATAAATAAATAAATCAAATCGAAACATGTGTCATACTCCTAAGAGATGGTCCTAAGGTCTCAGCTAGCCACTAAGGCGTGGAGAAACACGGTCGGCCTCGGATCCAGAGCCGACCGCGCGGGAACCACTAGCTGCAGGCACAGGATCATCATCCTCCTCTGGTTCAGAACTGGTGATATCTCTTCGCTGCGACGCGAGCCACTCCTCTGCGGCTATCGCCTGCCCCGCCATCCTCACCACTAGCGAGAACTCCAGAGGTTCCATGGCACCATCCAACTCGTCCTGAATGTCCTTGCGGAGTCCGGCTTTAAAAAGCCGACACCACTCCTCCGCAGATTTCGGCTTGCACCTCTTAGCTGTTTCCAGGAACTCATCCAGGTAATCTAGTACGGTGCGGGGCTCCTGCACCATCTGAACCAGAACATCACACGAACATGGATTCAAGCTCCTCTTCTGGTGGACTTCATCCGATGTCGGGGACTTACGTGGGCGTCCCCGCTTCTTCTTGGGTGGCTCCCCGACCGGTGGGACCTGACCCACTCCATCTCAGGTGCCAGTTTCTCTTTCCTTGGGCGGCCTCGTCCTCGCTTAACCGACACCATTTCCGGTTCATGGTCAGGCGACGCTGGAAGAAACTGGAGCCTCTCACGCCTCTGGTCCTCCTCCCAATCATATTGGGGCTGGTACCCAGCCCCAATCAATGGGTGCCCCCAGAGGGGTATCACCTTCCCCCTAATGGTGTGTTGGGTTCTAGTGTCGATTGGGGCCATCGCCCCGGGTCTGCGGCGCTCGTGGTTGACCCCTTGGTCATCACTGGCTGAAGAAGACATCCTGCGAGTAAAGATCCGATCAGAATCGTAATAGAAGTATATATATGGTGGGTGGTTTTGAAATCATTTCATCACTTTTAGACTTTGAAGGAGGCGCGGAGAGAGAGAAGAGAGGAGAGAGAGAAGAGAGGAGAGAGAGAGACGCGTGAGAGGAGGAGAGAAGAGAGAGAGAGACGGCGCAGGGGGGGAAAGCTTGACGGCTAGGGTTTCTGATCTCTCGGGACTTCTCTGCAGAGCTTCGCTTCAAGTTTCTGATGAAGAAACAGAAGGGGCTGCAGTTCCTTTTATAGGAAAAGGGGGGTGAAACCTAGGTTTTTCCTAACGGACCGTAGGCAATGCTTCATTTTTCTTTAAAAAAAATGGACCTGGTTTTGGGATGTTACAAAACCCACATAAGAGATCGGAACCTTTAAGCCGATAAAGACAGAGACGGCCCTTTAAACCAAGAGAAAGAGAAGAAATTGGAGCAAGCGACTACACCAGAACTGACGCGACAACCACCACTAACCAAAATCATCTCTGACAAAATGATTAGCTAGCTGATTTTGATCTATATTTCAAAACATATATAATTTAAACTAAAAAAGATGACTAAAGAAATTGCAAACAAAATATCAAGATAAGAAACAAGACAGGACCGATGATGGCTATGGAAACTCACACCATGACCAGTGAAGCGATTTAGAAAAAATGAAACTTTTAGTGAGAATAGAGAAAAATTTTTTAACTAAATCTACTATCTAATAGTCTCTTTAAAGATAAATTTGTAACTACTTACATGACCATTTAAATATAATGCACCATCATGAAATTATTCTATTATTTAAATAATTTTAATTTTAAATATTTTCTAATTTACTATAACAAAATTTTATGGATTTTTTTTTTATTTTTTAAATAACTAATTAAATTTATAATAATAGTTAAATATTATAAATAGATAGATTTATATCATCCACCATAAATTATTATATTATATAATACATTTATACAAAAAGTAAAATGGTCAACATATTTTAAATTTTCCATCTACAACTATAATTACCTAAAATGACTAAACATTGTTAAAAAGATAAATTTTGATTTAAAACAATATTCAAAGCATGAGTTAAAGTCTAGTTTTATTATAGTTGAAAACCAAAATAAAATTACTCAGTGTTGACTCTCTCACTACCGTCCATATGAAATATGATAATAACTATAATCAAATTTACATATTCATTCTAACAACTTTGTAATCCGTTTTCATATCATTTTCTTACTTAGTTTTTTTTTTTACTATTTAACATTTTCTACTACAAAATTATTTTATCATATTTGAATATGAAAGTCATCACGACTCTGAAAGTTTATCATGGCCGAAGCTAACATACGACTCTAAAGATTCATCACTACCAAAGTCAACATACGATATGTCTGTTCATAACGACCCGAAAGTCCTTCATAGCAGAAGCCAACATACACTTGAAGGTTAAACATATAGCTCAAAGATAAAAACACAATCATAATATTTTTTATTGACCAAAACCAAATTATACTTTCTTTATTTAAATTCATTCAATTAATCTTGTACTTTTCATAATCAGTTTCTATAACATTTTTCATTAATCATGTCAATTTATTTCTAGATCCAGTTCTACGTTTTCACACAAACATGTCCATTTTATCAGGTCATCATCACACACAATCTAACATGCAACATCTTAAGAACGTAAACAACATCTTCGACACTTGAAGACTCACTTTGAATAACAAAGAATGATTTTTTCATAAAACACATTGTTCATTCACATAATCTCAAACATACAGATCAAACTCTAAAATCCCACACTATCAAATTAACATGAGTCACGTCCTCACTTCAATTGATCTCAAAAGAACGAAGACTTTGAACCTTGTTGCATTTTACGGTAAAACCTTTTCTGAATTATTTCTGAACTATGAGAGAAATTAATGAGAATCTAATCTTTTTTATAGGATTTTTATAGTTGCTCCCAAATCAAGCACTTAATGTTCATTTCTTTTTTTGGTTTGGTCAAATATCAACATGAATACATGACCCATTCTCTTCCTAATCAGCTCTGATTTACTTTTAAGTAAATAAGATTTCTGACATCTTTTGTTCATAATTAAGTCATTAAATATTTGATCACATTTTACTTTTAATATTTGGGGAGGGCATCTCGCATATCGATTGTCGAACTCTTTTGTTGGAGGTGTCTTCGAAGATCCCAGCGTTGTTATCTTCGAAGGAAGAAGATGTCGAAGGTTGTGCCGAGATGAGGTTAATTTGTCGAGCCACTTGTGGTCTCTCGTCCTCGGTATCAGTATTATCTTGCTGCCTAGGCGGAGCGGCTGCGTCCCAATCCTCTTGGCGGACCTCCTGTGTTTTGGCATTTGCTTGTCTGTTCTTGGTCCAGCTGCTCTTTTTCTTGTTTGCTTAGCTTTTGGTGGGTCGGAGTGACAACCACGTTTTTGAACGCTGAGAATAAGGCTTCCGCGAGTTGCTTGCATTCCTTTGTGTCGTGACCTTTGGATTTATGGTAGGTACATAATTTAGTTTCATCGTAAGTCAAAAGTTTCCCTTCCAAAGTCCTGTCCCACACATTCCTCATCTGAGCCGCATCATCATAGTATAAAATACTATCATAGATTTCCTTGTTAACAACATTCAACAACCAAAACTTCATCATGCTATTACATTTACTCCATATCTTGAACAATCTATCATCAACAACAGGTCTAGATAAGGTTTCATCAAAGAATCATATCTTATTCTTTGCATCAAGACTAATACGCATTGTTATTGACCAGTTGTTGTAATTAGTTTGGTCTAAAGTATGAGAGTAGATCGAGAGACCTGGATGATCTGCCGAATGAAGAAAGAACGGACTGTATGTACTATCGTACAACTCGTTCATCATCGGAAATGATCCAGTGGTATCGCGATGGATAGTCTGGCGAGTTTGTTGTTGATTAGCTATGAAATCTTCAGGTTCTTCGAGGTTCAGAATAACAGATCGATTGCGAGTAACAAAATCACCATCGTTTGGTGTAGAGCTTCGAGCCTTTGTCTTGCCGCCTCTTTTCCCCATTTTCAGCCAAATTGGAGCTTGCCGAGTAAATAATTGAGCTTACGGAGGTGATCTATCGGAGTATCGAGGTCAGAAACGAAGAAGGAATCGAGTTGCGAAAATAAATCAGAGTAACGAGTAAAAGAATTGCTCTAATACCATATTAGTTAAATAAACTTTGGTAAACTGTTTTCTTATTCCACATTAAGATCGAAATGTACAATATATACATCAGTAAACTGGTTTATTATGTGGACTAGAAATTAATAACCAAATATAATTAAACCATCCTAAACCAAGTAATCTAATATTTAATGAGACCATATGTGATCGTTTGATCGATTTGAGCTTAAACCATGTTAAGAGACAGTTATTAAATAATGCTAAAAATTCCACTGTAAGAATCCCTAATAATCATACTCTTAAGAGTACGTGGCTTGTCGTTAAGGCCCACCCGGTCTCCCCTCTTTTGTCTCACTTTGCGGCAAGTCAACTCTGGCAGGAAGTATAATTCTTTTTCAAGTTTAAAAAATTAGGGTATTGCCTCCCTCAATTGCTTTCGTTTCTAATAACTTTTTTTGTCAGCCCGGTTAACTACAAGTAAACCGTATTAGACTGAGATAACCGGAATCGAGCTTACACTCACCCAGTCACACCTACTTCGCCTCTTTGCAACAAGGTCAACTCTGGCAGGCGTTTTTCAAGTTTAAGAAATGAGGGTATTGTCCCCATCAATTGCTTTCGTTGCTATTATTTAATAAAACAACTATCAACATGTAAATATGTTGCAAAAAATTGTCCTCTCATACGATTTCATGAAAATTAATAAGAAAACATACCCAATTAACACAAAAGACATGACAACAACTACAAAGAGAAATCAGGAACGTAAGTTTGTATATATCATTCAAAGATCGAGGATTAGTACTCCTTTCTAATCGAAGTTCGCGGGGAAATAGAAAAACAACCAATACATGTTTCATGCCATATTAAACACGCAATTTTCATCCTTGCAGTGTATAAAGTTATAGTTATACAACATAACCGTATTAATAAAGATTCAAATCAATAAAAATATACTCCATCTATATTTTTAGAGATTGATGGTTTGACTAATTCATACATATCAAATTATAATACCTATTTAATTTTACTAGTTCTCTTATATTTATTTATATTTTATTTTTACAGTAAATATATAAACATCATTTTTCCTTTTACACATATTAGTACATAATTTAATTATTTATTATCTAATAGGAGTATTTATTATTGACTCACTTTATAAAAAGCTTACATTAATATTAATTAAAATTTATAAGTTAAACATTTAAATATAAAAATTTAAAACATAGTATATCTTATCTTTTGAATATAGAAAGAATACCGTATTAGGCTATAAAGAATTTAAGTTTCACTTGGAGAACACGTAGGAAGAAGTTAACATTTATGTCCTTTCTATTTACGAAAATGATTTAACAACCTTTTAAATCTATTTTGGTAGGTCCATATTAATTTCACACTCTCACACACACACACACACCGTCGTCGGTAAAGTGTTTTAATTTATTTTTATTTTGGTATTAGACAGGAATATTCACAAATGTGGTGACGTCATTATATAGTAATACATAACCAACTTCGTCTCTTCATCTCTACTAACAATTACCTAAAACAAAAAGCACACGAATTTTCAAATCTTCTCCTCACTCTCTCTCTGTTTTCCTCGTAGATCCCTCTGTTTCCCTTTCTGTCTTTCGAATCTGAAGATCATGGGTGAGAACGCCATCTCAGGTTCGTTTGAGATCTTTTTGTTCATGCACCACTTCTCTCTTCTTGATCTGACGCCCTCGACTCATCTTTACAAAGCTTGATTCGAATTGGGTTTTCAGTTTTTAATGGATTTAAAGTTTCCGGGTTTGTTTGTTTTTCCATAAAGCTTTGATCTTTGATGATATCTCTTCTTGGATTTTGCTTCTATAGATCTCTGTTCTTGGGTTATGTCTCTGTAATCTTGCCTTGGAATCTGTAAACGCGACAAGTCTTTCATCTTTGTGTGTTTCGTTTGATCTACAGAATTCGAATTATGCATTATTTCTGATAAACAGGTCATCTCAAGAATCTAAAGATCGACACAGGACGTTCAGAGACTCTCGTGGTCTGTTTCGGTGAAATGTTGATAGACTTTGTTCCAACGGTGGGAGGTGTTTCGCTCGCTGAAGCACCAGCTTTCAAGAAAGCTCCAGGAGGTGCACCTGCTAATGTAGCTGTTGGTGTCTCGAGACTCGGTGGCTCCTCTGCTTTCGTGGGAAAGGTTTGAAGATTAACCAACCAAGAATGGCTCTCTTGTTTTTTAAAAACTCTAATCTTCGTTTTCAAAATTTTAGGTTGGTGATGATGAGTTTGGAAAAATGTTAGCTGAGATTCTAAGGCTAAACAACGTGGATAACTCTGGGATGAGATTCGACCACAAAGCACGTACTGCTCTCGCCTTTGTCACGCTAAGAGCTGATGGAGAGAGGGAGTTTCTGTTCTTCAGACACCCGAGTGCTGATATGCTTCTTACGGAGTCTGAGCTTGACAAAAACTTAATCCAAAAGGTAAAGATTACGTCTCTCTTTTGATCCATATTTATACAATGAGGGACTAACTCCAGTTGCTTCTTACAGGCCAAGATCTTTCATTACGGATCAATCAGTTTGATCAAGGAACCTTGCCGCTCGACTCATCTTGCAGCTATGAATATCGCTAAAGCAGCAGGGAGTCTCTTGTCATATGACCCCAACTTGAGATTGCCATTGTGGCCATCAGAGGAAGCTGCGAGGAAGGAGATCATGAGTATCTGGGATCTAGCAGATGTTATAAAGGTATGATCAACGATCTTTTTGCACTCCCAAAGAAGAGATCATTACTAGTACTGAAAATGACATACAAAGTCTTTTGTCTGAGAGTTTTCAGATCAGCGAGGAGGAGATTACATTCCTGACTGGTGGAGATGATCCTTATAGTGATGAAGTTGTGTTGAAAAAGCTCTTTCACCCCAATCTTAAGCTTCTTGTTGTGTCAGAAGGACCAAATGGCTGTAGATACTACACTAAGGTTTGCTTGTCTGTTATTTATTTACACTCAGGTTGTAGAAGATATTTATTATGGTGTAGCTTTATTATGTTGTAGGAGTTTAAAGGTAGAGTTGGTGGAGTGAAAGTGAAAGCGGTTGACACAACAGGTGCAGGAGATGCATTCGTGAGCGGTCTATTGAACAGCTTAGCTTCTGATCTCACTCTTCTCACTGTACTTATCTCTTTCATTTTTTCCTTCCACTAACCTTCTCTGGCATTATAAACTAAGGTAGGTACAACTTTGTGAAATGTGCAGGATGAGAAGAAGCTAAGAGAGGCGCTTCTATTCGCAAACGCTTGTGGAGCCATCACAGTAACAGAGAGGGGAGCGATTCCAGCGATGCCCACCATGGATGCTGTTCAAGAACTTGTCAAAACTTCTCGCTCCTGAAAATGCTCAAAAAGTCTCGTTTGAGTGAATCAGTTCATTACCTTTCTCACTGTATCTGTGTTTTCTCTTTTTCCCAATTTGTAGGGGGAACTCAAGAATGTTGTGTTTTTTTTTTAGTTTGTTGATGATCTTCCGGAATTTTGATTTGGTTTTAAACTGCTTTGTCGTTTCTTGTTGGCAAGGAGGATATTTTTGTTATAAACTGCTTGCCGTTTTGTTTGCTAAACAAAACTCGTTGGCGTATATACCGAAGCGAACTACTAGTTAAGTACTAGTCAAGCCGGTTTACGGTTTCCCCCACCGATAATTAAGGTTGAACAGAACGTGAGTAGCACGTGACACCTCCTAAAAATAAATTTGATGTTGGGAAATGGGAAGGAAGCTGGGGTATAACTGACATTTCGCATTTATAACGGCGTTAAGAAGGAAACGTTGAGTCTAGCGTGAAAATTTAAAACATTTGTTTCGCCGTCACAATCCGGGACTCCGATAATTCTCACATTCTCTGGCACTTTTCCTGGATCCTCTGAATGATGTGAAGCAATTTGATAACGAGGAGGAAGGAGGAGATGATGGGTTCGGATCCAAAACTGAAGGTTGAGATAGGTCCCGATGGACTTGCATTGCAAGAGAAGCTCCTTTTATTGCCTACACAGAGAAGGTAATCGAGGAAGAGCAGCTTCAGTTGAAGAAGTAAGCAGTTATTTCCTCCTAATAGGAGGAATGTAGTGTGCATATTGCGAATCTGAGATCTCTATCAATGGTTTCATTCTTCTCACTGTGTCGTTTTTTAAGTTAGAGAAAGAGCATAGCCTCTTAGAACATGGATGCTGAATGTACTTGTTTATTCAGCTCGTCTTCTTATTCGATTATTGAGATGGTGAGATTTACTGTTAGTGATGCTTTAGATACATTGACGAGAATTACTCAAAAAATAAGAGATGTGGGAAGGGAATTTGGAAACCTCACCATGGAAATGAAACTCACTGCTGGTAATAAGAAAGCAGGTTAGCAAATGGAACGGCGAATTGATTTACTTTTATCTTCTTTTTGTTGTTGTTGTTGTTGGAGCATCTTAAGAAAGAAAATTGAACTCTGTACTGAGAAGATCCATGCTGCAAAGTTAGAAAGAAGATGAAGCCAGAAAGGTTTATCCCTCTCTCTCTTTCATTTATGTTTCTCTATGTTAGGTGGCTGAGAGCTTATGTTTCCTATTTGTACTCTATAGTAGTCCTAGAGATTTAACAGTCTAGCAAAAACAAGTTATGTGAATTGATATCTCAGTTATCATAGGCCTCCTAAATCATACTTACTTCCGAAAACCACTGACTAAATAAGCGGTTTTCTGTCCTTTCCCCTTAAGAAATTCTAATATTGTATTGGTTTTTACTTTCCATCTCATCTCGTCTTGCGACTTTGTAGGCATTCAAATGTTCTTGAGATTGTTTAGCCCTACCATGCAAGTCTAGAGATTCTTGATTAATCTCAATTTCATCTCTTCTTATATATAAGTTACTTGTCTTCTTAAAGGCATTTGAAGCAGCATCAAAAGTTGTCAAGGATGAAGAAGCAATAAAGCAGAGTCTTTCTGAAGATTTGAACCGTCTGGTACATATCTTCATCAAAAACGATTGTAGGAGTTACGTTTTCGCCATTGAAAGGCACTCAACTCAGTTTTTTTTTTGTAAATAAAGTTGTAATCACAGGTACAAGAAAGCAGCAATACGCAATACGCAATACGCCAGACTTGAGGAACTGAAAAGAAGACTAGAGGCACTAAATCCTAATAGATCATCTACTTCTATTCAGCAAGTAAAAGCAATCTCTCCTTCTATTTTACATTCCATTTGTTTCTCATAATGAAACTTAGTCTTAGAATAGAAGAACTGATCAATTCCTGCATGAATATGTTGCTAACCATGGCTAATTCTTCGCAAATGGGTGCATGAGTATCAGTTCTAGACAGATGCATGAAAGATGTTAAATGTTTTTGATTGTGTTCCATATTAGGTCCATGAACCGGAGACTAAATCTGTACTAGACAACTCACTAGCAGCAGCCAATGCTAATCAGACTCACCCGGTAAAAACTGAAGGAAGGGAAAAGGGAGGTAAAGAACATGGACAGAGACCGGCAACAGCTGAAGGAGAATCAAAATCGAGAAAGAAACCACAGATTCAAGGAAGAGGAAGAGGAATTGGAATCATGAACAACAAAGGTAGAGGAGGTTGGACTGGTGCTGGATTCGATGTCGACGGTAGAACTTAGACATTGAAACATATTATATACACATCCGGAAAGGGGCCTTTTCCAGTCGCATATATTGTTATTACCAGGTACTGAGACCTTTCTCATTTACTCATATGTGTTACTAAAAAGAAAAATCATTCAATCATACTTGGCTTCTTTAATCATCATCTCGAGTTTAGGTCTCTAATGTTGTCTAGATTTGGGTTTGATTGATAATGGACCTATTGGTATGTTTCATATGACTAGTAATCATAATATTTGAATTTAAATGTACTTATAAAGGTGTGTAGATATGAATGGAAACCTGGCAGAGATAACTGGAACTGATGTTAGATTGATGAATAGTATTGTAAATGAAAAGGGTCAAAAGAGTAGCAGTGAATACTTAAATGCGTTCCTTCTCTTCCTCTGTATACCAAATAATAGTGTTTTCTCTAGGAATAAGTGAAACTGTGACCGATCTGTGTCAGCGAGAGTCCATAAGTGAGACCCAGTCCTCTCAAAAACTTTGTTTTCTAGTATTAACAAGTTTTTGTTTTGTAGTTAAAAAACATGAATGTGTCTTTGTCTCTATTAATTTCTTCTACTCGTGTCTTCATCTCATATGCAATAATGGTTTCATTTATAATATGTCTGATCTTCTCTAACTACTACCCTTTTGATTCCATTGCATGCTGTTTAATGTCATTTTCTCGTCTTTACTTTAGATTCATCATTTTGAAATCTCATGAGAAAAGTATGATGGATTTTGTGGATTTGATGTAATGGTTATGAATCCAAACCAGAAGGTAAGCTTGCCGAATGTTGATGTGGCTCACCCCAACCGAACTCGTCCAAACTCTAAATTGGTTTGTCTTAAAGTTGATCCCCAAATCTTCTTAGTATTTGTAGAAAATAATTAAGAAAATTTAATCCCCAAAAGTTCCAACGCAAACAACCTAGGTGCATTAAAGGTCTCGAAATCAAACTTATCTTTAAAGTGTTTTTGTGAATCGGATCCTGGATCACCAGTTATTAGCAGTCTACTTTGGGTTTAACTGGATGTGCAAGTCGTTAGTAATGGATCCGGCCAGACCAAGTTATGTCTCGAATATACAGGTCAAACTGTCCAGTCTCAAAGTATTAATTTGCTGTTTTAAAGAAGCTTTAGATACATAACCGGTCATTAGAAGAAAAAAAACATAACCGGCCATGTGCTAAACCCATATATCAGAAGTTTTAGACGCCAAATTTAGCTCCTTTAGTATATTGGCTTGAGCTTTTGTCCATCCCTCTTAGAGGTAACGAGTTTTAACCTCATCCCCTTCAAACATGAGTCATTATTTTTTTAGTTAGCTTTAGATACCCTATGTTTTTGGGCAGGCACTACTTAGATGTATGATTGGTTACCCACTTACCCTTATGTTTCATTTTTCTGACGAGAAATGAAGTATATGTTTCCAAATATCGAATATGTACCAATTAATATTTGGGAGAAAACAAAATAAATAATAATGATGATGTCCTCCATTCTTTCAATTTTTTTTTTTGTTTTGTTTTGTTTTGTTGTAGCATAAAACAGGAGGAATAGGATCTGTTCAAAAGTTATTAAAACGCGAATATGGCGGGATGAAATTTATAGGACCATCGCGAAACCTGCAGTACAGTGACGGAGCTTTTATCTTGATTTGCCCTCGACAATACTCTAAACACTGAGTTTCCTACAAAACAACCCTTCTACTATTGGGACACGGTTTGAGCAACGAGACAAATCATGCTTTGCCGCCATGACATGACCTCCTAACCTATATATTATACAATTAGTCACTGATTTATTTAAGTTAGAGTGGTCCCATTAAGTTTCTATGAGATCTGACCCCAGAAGGACTGATGCACATCTCCTTCTCCTCAAGTGGGATATTTTAATTTGTTTTTTTGAAATTTAGCAATGGGCAGCTTCTATCAGAATCGTTTTCAAAGCTTTCTTGTCTGAGGTCGATATATTTTATTTAACCTCAAAACCCTAATTATTAACATAGGGTTCTTAAAAAGGGGTCCTTAAGAGGAGTCCTTAGCGAAAAAATAATTAAATAATCAGTGGACCCCACTAAAACTTAAGGATTCGATCCTTAAAATCTCTAAATAAGGATCGGTCCTTACACTGTTTATGACACGTGGCGACATGCGATTGGTTAATTTTTATTTTTTTTTTCTAAATCTGAAAAAAAAAATCAAAAAAAAAAAACTTTTTTTTTAAGGATCCACCATTGTGGATGCCATTGGAGAGTACCTCCACAAGTCTCTCATAAATTAAAATAATAAAACAAAATAAAAAAGTAAGTAAAAGGGAGAGAGAAGGTGTTAATTGATTCTTCTCAGATGTATCGAAGTCTTTTGTTGAGAGACTTTCATTAAATATGTCATTTTTTTATTGGCTAGCACTTTTTAACTATTAAAACATATTTTGAGAGATTCATCGTTGTTCTTACCACTAATGTTGACCTTAGAGCATCATCAATGCAAAAAAATGAAGAGCAACTCTTAAGATTATAATACTAATATTTGTTAT
Source organism: Sinapis alba (assembly GCA_012274485.2). Taxonomy (NCBI): domain Eukaryota; kingdom Viridiplantae; phylum Streptophyta; class Magnoliopsida; order Brassicales; family Brassicaceae; genus Sinapis; species Sinapis alba. Next base: position 137,167 of record MU106223.1, read on the forward strand.
AAAAATTAGTAACAAATATTAGTTATTGAATTATTTTTAATAGACAAATAAAAAATTATCTAATGAATTTTTGACATCTGGAGAACATTGCTCTTCCCACAGAGCTGTTCCTTCTTCTCTTGGTTCTTTTTGCTCTTCTTTTTCATGTTTTCTAATTTTTTTAATATATTTATATTTAAGAGCTGCTCTTTAATTATTTGCAATGCTGATGCTCTTATGTTCCATGCCATGTTTTAAAACTCGTCGGCTCGACCGAGTACTCGGCTGGGTAGTCGCTGGGCGTGTGGTCACCGTGCCGAGAAGGGGCTGATCGGTTAGGCCAGGCGGTTGACCGACTTGTCTTTGATTTCAACGATTGCTTGAATCTTGTAATATAGTTAATTTCTGACCCAAATTTCTTAAATCAAAAGTAACTGAAAGTTTTGTGCCTGAAACATCAAGAAAAACCAAAAAAAGAGAGAGAAAAATATGTATTTGCGGACGAGATACAATGCGATATGATGGCAATTTGTAGTTTCCTTTGATAAAACAAAATATGAAAGAAAAATGTATGCAAGAGCCTCGAACACGTGAAAATTATCATCTCTAGGTTAGCAGCCACTAAATCATATAACTTACAAAATAATAATAACTAAACTTAATATATAATACATAAATGTCATAAAATTATTCCCCGCGTAATCACCGGATTACGTTAATCTCCAATTTTTCATAAGTCACTAGGCTCATATAGAGCGTTCAACTAACGCCTAACGTATTTCCGAACATGGGCTCCATGTATTCCTTTTTTTTTTACCAAATTGTATTCTATATATTTGTTACTGGCTTACTGCTTTGAGTGGGTGGGTTACACAAGTAGTAGTGTAACAAATTCGTTGTTATAACAGCTCGGGACATATTTAAGTATTTTAAACATCGTTACATTTTGCAATATTTTGTGTCATCTCTTTTATAAATGTAACATGTGTTCATTCTTATCGCCAATGGATCAGCTGTCGATGGTGACTAATGTTTGTGTAACATTCCGGTTTGTAGTATATAGAAATGTTTAAGAGAATTGATTTAACTATCTATATTATTAAAGTAACATTTATTTTGGTTGTATGATGATTGCAGAGTTAGTAAATAAGACTTTAAAGCCTCTAAATATTAATATATCGTCCGTCAGATGAGGTAGAACCCACATACTGAGTGAACGGGCATAGGTGACCCATAAACCGTAGATGGTTGAGACGTTACAGTTAGTGATATGCTGGTTGGTGGACATGGAGACAAAAAAAAATCAAATAAATTCAGCGGTATGATCATTCACTCAAATAATTATTCGATCGAGCGTTTTTGAATTTGTTTAAAAAATATTTTGTTAATCAAAGATACATATTTGATTCGAATCATCTTTTAATCAAAATTTATAAAAATAGCACTTCTAATTTCATCAAAATAAAAAAAATAAGGCTATGGATAAGAAACCGTACGTTAATGGGTTGTGATTTTGTTAATTATAGAGATATTAGTACACATGCCGCACAACTTATCTTGTTCTAGATATAAGCATGGCTAGAACCAAAGTACTCAAACTTATGTTTTTGGCACATGGGATTCGGGTTAATAACGCTTCTTATGCTCAGTACATGGTCTTTCAAAAATGTTGTCTATTAGGTAGAGCAACATTTAATTTGGAATTAAAGAAAAGACAAAGATTGAACAACATTTGACAATTAATAAGATGACATTTAATTTTCAGAGAAGGAATGATGAGACGCAGTAAGTGCGTTAAAGCAATGTTTTAGAGAATGGCCGGAAACTCAAAATGATGATTTCAGTTACAAAATATTATTATTTGAGTATATTTGTTTTAATTTGTTTAAATAATTAAAATTTAACTAAAAACTACTAACAGATAGAAATGTGACTCGAGAGTTTATAGAAAGTAATTCACATGTTCTTATAAGAAAACTCTGTTTTTAACCTTTTTCTACTCATTTTATCATTTTACTGCTGATATACTTAGGTTCCGAATAGTAACATACAAAATTTTTATACATATTTAATCATATATAATTTATTTATAATTTAAACGTTGGTTATGATATATCTAAATTTTACACTGTTTTTTGTTTGGTTTGGATTACTTTTGTATTTCATTCAAGTATAGATTTAGGTTTACATTTAAAATCAAGTTTTAGGTCAATTTTGGCAATTTCCTCTTTGAATATTAAATATTAAACTTCTTCTATTAATATTTTTGTAACTCATAATTCTTAAAATTGCATTTTTAATTATAAGAAAATAGCAATTACAAAAATGAAATTTATCTTCTTCTTTTACTACATTATATTAAAGCATTGACTTGCTCTCTTAAGTTAGAGCCATTAATGGGATGCTAGACTTGTATTATATTACATCCGTTTCAGTTAAATTATATCTTATATCTGCATAGTAAATATTTTGTTACAAAATAAATGTCGTTTTAGAATTTCAATGCAAAATTTATCAATAATGTTCTCCAGCCTATTTTTCTATTAGTTGAAATATAGTTAGGTATATAGGAAATAATATTTTTATTTAAGAAATATGTAAAATTAAATATTTTTTAATCCGTATGCACAAATAGAAAATGACAATAAAATGAAGCAAAACGGGTATATACTAATACAAATTTGGATGATCCTCTTCTTATTATTTGAGGAGCACTTTGAAAAATAAATTTTATCCTCATGTATGATTAATAATTTTGCTATTTCTTAGGTGTCAACACTACAATGCACCTTACATCTTTTATTAAATATGCCTCTCTTGTCTAGACTAATTACATGTTATGTCATTGTCAAATAAACCTACAAAGTCATTATAGTATATATTTTATTTTATATGCATGGTAAAGATATTATGGATAGTGTAATTTGAAGATTTGATTAGTCTTCTTACTTTATTTCATTCATTTTATCATGACATTATTGATATTGTGAGAAGTACTATAATTGTATCTCATAAGTTTGTACCAAGATAACCATAATTTTAAAAAACTATAATTTATTATTTTATTAAGTGTACTAAAACAACCGTGATTACGACTTTTTAGTTTTTAATACTTTATTAAGTATGTATAATTTTAAACATAAAATGAAAAGATACTTAGTAGCTAGTACAACTCCAACCATGACATCACATAATATTTTTGTGCAATATTATATTTTTCATCTTCAACTATAATTTTAAATTCATACAACAATACTAAATAGTATTTAATTGTAAGTTTTTTACATTTAGTTATATTATTTTATTTTATTTTTATATTATTTGTTAAATTTGTAAAAAAAAAAAATTTACAAAAATCATTAGTTACACTTTAATTTTTTAAAATATTAAAAATGTGTATATCAATCTATATGGATCATAGAAAGTTAAAGACCTATATAGTACATGTTCTACGTGTTTTCTACTCCATTTCAGTCTCTTTCTGAATAAAATTGGTATATAATTCAATATGTTTGACCGAAATAAAAACAGTTATTGTTTTCTATAATACATTACAAATCATAATCATGTCATTATGATAATGACCATCATCGCTATAAATCATAATCATGTCATTACTTGCACGATATTAATCGAAACAGATTGATAATACGAAGTACATAAATACAAACGGATTGATATTGCACTTATAAATTATAATTTCTGATATTACTCCAACCATGACATCAAATAATATTCTGGTGTAATATTGTATTTTTCATTTCCAACTATAATTCTAAATTTATACAATAAATATTATATAGTATTTAATTGTAAGTTTTTTTTACGTTTAATTATAATATTATATAGTATATATTAAATAGACATTTTGTTTTATATTGATTGCTAAATTCATCAAATTTTATTATTTACAAAAGTCATTAATTACAATTTAAAATTCCTAATATTAAAAATATGTATATCAATCTATATGTTATATTAAAAAGTTAAAGACCTATATAGCAATGTTATACGTGTTTTTTACTCTATCTCAGTCTCTATCTTACTAAATTTGGTATACAATTTAATATATTTGACCAAAACAAAGACATTATTGTTTCTTATAATACATTACAAATCATAATCATGTCATTGTGATAATGGTCATCATCACTATAAATTTAATTGATTCCTTTTGCTAATTCAAATTTGATCTAAATTTATGCAATAGCAAAAAATAGGAAACTGAAATACGCAATCATTATAATGCATCTTGGTTTCAATTAATATAGAAAAATTACTATAAATTTATTTAAATTATCATAACTAATTAAAAATTACACACAAATTTTTAGAAATTTACTTGAGAAACATTATTAAACAAATTAAAAAAAAATCTAACTAATTACATAAGTTGTAACTTACTCTTATAGATTTATTTTTAAAAATTTAATTCAATTACACCTAACTAATCACACAATTTTTTAAAAGAAATGTTGGTTTGCCTTCTATAAATATGCACAATGTCCATCAATCTTTCATTATATAACATATAATATTTTTTTGACTATAACTTTTAACTTTTTAATATCTATAAATTAAAGTTTTAGTTTCTATTTAATCAATTCATTCCACGCAGGCGCATATATCACCTAGTACAATATTAATTGTTGAAGAAACAAAATGATCTCGCGTTGCTGCATTGTTTCATCATAATCAAAATAAAATAAAACTAATAAATGATCTTAAAAGCATGTAACTTTGTGCTAAATGACTATTCTCTCTGTTTCATAATAAGTGTCGTTTTGGATTTGTGCACACAGATTAATAAAATATTTAATTTTATATATTTTCTATATAAAAACATCATTTTCCATACACCTAAATATATTTCAACCAATAGAAAATTAAACTGGAAAATAAAATTCTTAAATTTTGTATTGAAATACGAAACGACACTTATTTCATAACCAAAAAAAATCTCTAAAACGACACTCTTTGTGAAACAGAGGGAGTATTTAAAATCAAACAAAACTTAAAAGCGTGGAAACAAGATTCAATGGTTAAATACTCCTACGAGTTAGACACAGCTTTAACTATTGTCAACGCTCTCAATTCCATCATTAATAGTTCAATAACTGGGACGAACTGATATCATTTTGATCTTTATATACACCTAGCATAAGAGCCTAAAAAGACATATTTTATTATATCTAAGTATGTGTAAGAGAACCTTTTTTGGTATGAATGTCAAAGAGTAAGGGATTCGAAAGAGTAATAGAACTTGTGTCCCAAAGAAAACAAAAGGATCAACCCAAAACACTCAAAATATGGATAATGAAAGGAGACAAAAGACTAGAAATACAAAGTCATCGAAGCTCTACAATAGTTGAAAAATGGTGATGATATATTATTGTACATTAACCTAACTAACCATATCTTGGTACCAGGAAACAAACTGCTTACATATAGTGAGAAATGAGAATATTCTGTTACGTAAGCCAAGAAAGGGTTCACGAGTTTGAAAATCCCAAAGAATGAATAATTAGAAATATTTTATTATTTGTTGTCAAAAGGATTTAAAGTTCAAAAATGAGAAGAGAGAGACATATAAAAGGATAATGATAATGAAAACACTCAAGCTGTCTGTTCATAGAGAGATGCGTGTCCATCGTTATCTAATAAATACACTACACTCCTAACTATCTACAACTTCATTATCAGTAACTATTTGAAATACTAACATTTTCTGTCACATTAAATATTCTTCACCACCTTCTTCTCTTCGATTCCCAATGTAAGAGAGAGAGAGGGAGAAGGAAGAGGTAGACTGCACAAATACAAAAGCCATTTTTTGCTCAGGCAGAGTTCTTGATTTCTTTTGTAAACGTTTTTTTTCTGACAGTAACTTTTCACTGTGTTGAAGAGGTGAAATAAGGTTCAAGCTTTGAAGGTTTTAGTAAGCTCTTTTTTTTACTGCAAATGGAACGAAACAGCGGCCAAGGCGGTGGAGCAATCTTTTCCACTAATAAGTCAAAGAGAAAAGCAAATGGATGCATGGCTGCTTTTTATCACTTGTTTGATTTCCAACATCTCTACTTCCCTTCTCACCATAATCCCACCATTGATTCTCCTTCAAGGTCAAAAGGTATCTGTTCCTTCTCTCTCACAAGATAACCTGACTTGAGAGATGATTACAGAAAGGAGTTGTTATTATTGTGAAATTTGCAGGCTTGAAGTTAATAGAAGAGTCTCCACCATCAGCAACCTACAAGGAGGACAAACAAATTTTGAACATTCCTGTAAGGATCTTTTACTTAAAACTAATTATTCTTAATACATTATTTTAATATATCTGATAAGAAGGACATTGGAAATTACAGGTAAGCATGCGAGTGAGAACAGAGACAGGGACAAGGAGTTCAAGACTCAAAGCTATTGTGACCGATACTTCCACCACTTCTTCATCTGAAATGTGCAACTCACCAGGCAGCAAAACACCAAGCTTGGTGGCTAGACTAATGGGTCTTGATCTTCTTCCTGAGAAAACAGACCTTAACAAGTCAGTCCCAAGTCTTCATACAATGACCCATCATGGAGCAAGTCGTCTCACAAGTCATAGACTTTCCAAGAAAGGCACACGCTTGGGAGGGACAAGATCCTTACCGGAGAGTCCCAGAGTCTCCTCTGCTCGGAAATCTGATTTCGACATCCATCGCCTCTCTCTCCAGCTGAACAAGCGTGAAGAGTTTAGCTTTTCAAGGCTGAAACTGACGAAACAGCAAGAACAAGAGGAGATTCAGAGTCCAAGGCAGATTCTGAGACAAATCAAAGAGAGAGTCGTGGTCACCAAAAGAGTCGTGGGTATGGATATAACAAACTCGGTGAAGAACAGAGAAGCAAAACCATCATTACAAGAGAGTAATGAGCTAAGAAGAGACACAAGAGTTTCTTGCTCACCAAGAACCAGGTTTTCAAATAAAGAAAACAAACCAAGAACCTCATCTTCTTTCAGACCAGAACAAACCACACATATGCCGAAGACAGAGAAGGTGATACTTGTGTCCATGTCTGGAGAGAAACAGAGCAAGAACAGAGTGAAACAGAAGGAAGTAATAAGACCCATCGACCAATGCAAGAAGGCAAAGAGTGAAGCAAAGTTCACTCAACGTCCCTCAGCAGATACTCGAAACAGGACTTTCTTGTCTGAATCATCAACAACAGAAGCTAAAGCTAGCAATCATGTAAACAGGAAGAAGTTCAAGAAAGTCCCAAAGTCAAGTTGTGATGCTGCTGCCAACAACATCTCGATCACAAAATCTCCTCAGCAACAAGTAACTGAGGAGAATGGTTCAGAAGCAGCGAGGAAACATCATGGGTCGGAGTTCTGTTCCGTTGTCGCGAGTAAACGTTGTCCCATTCTCAGAGAGGTCTCTTCAGTGGAGTTTGATCGCCTTCTAGGGACGAAGAAGCTGGAAGAAGAAGAAGAAGGAGAAGAGATCATCGCAGAGATTGAGGGGGATATCACAGAAGCGCTCATGCGAGAAACGGCGCATGAATTGATTCTTCAGCGGAGACGATACTAAACGGCGTCGGACAGCAAACTAAGTCGTTAGGTGGTTTCAAATTGATGGGTCTGTACTTTCTCATACTTGGGGGCTGAGATGATTTGCGAGTAATTTAGCATTCCGATAGTTTCTTTAATTTCGGCCATTTGTATTAATTCTGTAATTCGCTGAGGCCATTAATCATTTATATCTTCCTGAAAATAAAATGTTTAACCAGGCCACAAACACTAACTAGTGGTGATTAACTTGAGGGTAAAAAAACTAATATGGTGAAGTCATCAAAGTTGAAGAATTAATATTTAGGCATCACTAGAGACAAAAGACCGACACGTGACTAGTTTGAACCACTTCAATGAAGCCCGAATACTCCTGTATAATTCAAAAAAACAAAAAAAACTGTTTGTGGTGGTTGGTTAATGGATTTCGGTTGTACAATATGGATCGTGTTGGTGGGGCATCGTTTGTCATGTTCGTGGTGTGGAGTCTCACCGGAAGCTCATGAAGAGCCCCATTCACAGCTCGGTTGCAATAGATAACCAATTTGGATATGGATATAGTACTACATCGACGGTTATCTATTGCAACCGAGCTGGTTTGGTTTACTTTTCATCGAGACTTTGAGAAATTTCTAATCTGTTGTCGATTGGAAAGAGCAGAAAAAGTTAACACTCTTGTGGACTGTGGTTCTCAATTCAATTGTTTTTATTCTCGATAAAATTTATTAATCAAGAAAAATTGAGGTTTATTACTTTCTCTAATTGGGATGGTGTCTACTGGTATCGATATAGACTATAATAGCTATTATTTTTTCTCCTTCTTTTTCTTGTGTAGGTGTATTTTTGCAGTACGTTTTTTCTGCTTCTATGTATGACCAGTTCGGTAGTAAACTATATATTAGAATATGATTAATTAAGCGTTAAAAAAAATCAGGTTTAAATTCAAATAAAAATGGATATTTTTAAAAGTATTAATATCTTTCAAAAATAAAATCTCTAAACTTTGTTCCATGGCAATAAAAGTAAAAAGAACAACATGGAAGTAAAAGCAATAGATATTTTAGATGTTCTGTTTTGGAGTACATATAACTAAACGTAATTTCGGTTGTGAACTGTATTTTTTTTGTTGAATTAATTTAACATTTTTTTAAAAAAAGTAAATATAACTAAAAGTGACAATATAATCTTGAAGATGGATTTTATAATGACCAGAAATTATTGAATTCAAACCCTAGTTCCTTAATATACGTGGTGATTGGAATATTTTCACCTGGTTAATAATCTCTTTTAATAAATGTGAGCCAAGATGTAGTTCATTCAACAACGACATTATCTCCAACTCTGTAAAATAAAATCAATTAATAAAGCACATTTCAACTAGAGGTGTGTAAATACTATAAGAATTTAACATTTTAAAATATTTTATAAGATAATTATGTCTATATAGGGAAAAGACGCAATGAACCATAGTACCACAAATATTTACCAACTTTATATAAAACATAAATGATTAAATTTCTATTTCTACAAAAACTATTGTATTAATAAAATATATACAAAAGATTTACACGATTAATGAACGTTATTAGTTAAAAGAGTTATATATGTACTTAATTAGTTATATGACTAAGAGCAAAATTTAATTGTTTTTTCATACTAGGGAGTAGCTAGGAAACGTCAATCAATTAATGAGCACTGAGCTGTTGTATTTATTTTCACTTAAAACCCAATTTTAAAGGGGATTTGCCAAAAACAATCTAAATATTAATTTTAACCATATAAATATTTTTCATATTTAATCAAATGTAAAATTAACTTAAATGAGTGACAAAAATACTAGTTAACCCATAGGATCAAACAAAAACCAAAAAGTTATTTTACACTTATATCCTTTGTAAGTTTACATGTAACAAAAGAAACATATATATATATATATATATATATATATATATATATATATATATGTATTTTTTTTAAGAAATCTACTATATAGATTTACTATATAGTCTACATCATAATTTGATCTAATTATTTAATTTTAAAAATGTATAAAAATATTTTTTTTGTAAAATTACTAACTAATTATCGATATAATGGTTAATATGAAGTTTATAAATTAAAAAATTCTATAATTAAAAAATTTAAAAGAATATATATTGATTTGGTAACTTTGTGTTAGACAATGTTTATGGTTTAACAATAAAAGGTTCTAACATGATATGCCTTTACAGGTTAGATTCTTAGGGTTAGATTTTTGATTAAGTTTATTTTATTTTATTTTATTGATTTAAATTTGTATATTAGTGTTGAGTAATTTATGTATTTCTCATAATATTACCTTGTTTTGTAGGTATTATCATTCATGGTTTTCATCTTCTCCTCTAAAAATATAAGTTTTTGATCAATAAATTTTAAATATGTATTTATACGTTTATATTTAAATAAAATAATACAATCAAACTCTTCGCATTTACCTTTCTATTATTTTATTTTATAAATTCTGTTTTTGAAGTATTATCAAATTTAAAACTATTTTCACATTTCAAAATGTACATATTTTTCAGATATGAAAATTATTAGATAGTGTAGACTTTTAATGAAGTTTGCTTATAGGCTAAACACAGACGATATTTTTTAAATATCTTTTACAATTCCAAAAATCTCTTTGCTCTGCATCTCGTTGTTGATTGCTCTGATGAGCGTTGAATTGTCAGAGCGCATCTGGATTTTGGGAAGACCGAGATTCACTGTTGCGATGCGTCCAAGTTGAAGAGCCAGCGCTTCCGCGACGAATGAAGAGTTGACCAAGTCCTGGGTGCTTGTGCCCTTCCGCGACGAATGGAGAGTTGACCAAGTCCTGGGTGCTTGTGCCTTGCTTGATCGTTGAACGTGTCAAGTCTGAGATGATCCAAGCTAAGCCCGCCTTGTTCATTACCTTATCCCAAGCCGCATCTGTTCGACATATTGGCATTTGGGATCTTGCGTGTTCATGTATGTTAAAAGATCCGCCAACTATCGGTAAGCTTTCATGTTTCTTTAAATCTTGAGCAAAGTTCCATTCTCTTTCTAGGCATAGTCCTTTTGTTGCGATCTCCTCATGTGTTAGCTTTCGGTTCTCGAAGATCCGTATGTTGTGAGCTGTCCAAAGAGCCCATCAGATCCATGGTAGGATGGTGCCATTAATTCCTGATGGGGGTAGGGAGAGGCTCTTGCGGAAGGCGAAGATTGCTTCTTTTAAACTTGCCTTTGTAGCTATGTGAACTATTTTGTGTAGAGGTATTTTACTTCATACCTACTTTGCGAATTGACATTGGAAGAACAAGTGCGTTGCTGTTTCTTTTTCCTTGCATCTCATTCATAGTACTTGGTCTTGAATCCTTCTGCTTTGTAGGTTTTCTCCAGGAGGTAGAGCTCTTTGGATTATGGACCATATGAATACTCTCATTTTCAGAGAGCATTCACTATTCCACACATCCTTTATCCACTGAAAATCTTCAATAGACTGGGTTTGGATGGTGCTCTTGTTCAAGGAGGCAGTAGCATAACCTGACTTCGTTGAGTAGATTCATGTGTTCGTTGGCTGCCAGATGTAGATATCCTCAACTCCCATTTGGCTCAATTTAAAACATTGAATCTCCTTAGAAAATCGAGATAAGATTTTCTCAATCTTCTTTGCATTCCATTTCAAATTGTCTATTAGTACGTTTGCTACTGTCAGATCGAGTTGAGCTTTTGGTATAGGTCTATAAGGTTTAGTTTGTTCCATGAGAGACATCCAATTATCTTACTATACTCTAGTGGTTTGTCTGTTCCCGATAGCTTTGCCAATGTTATCCCTTAGACGATCTCTGCCGTGAATGATGTTTCTCCAACCGTGTGAGCACGATGGAGAGGTTTCGACTTCTAGAAATATTTTTTTGTGACAATACTTCCCTAATAGGATTCTAGCAAGTAAACTTTTCGGTTTGTTAGGAGTTTTCACACTTGTTTTGCTAGTAAGGTCTAGTTGAATGTCTCTAAAGCTTAGAGCAGCAGCAACGCAGTCTCTTGATGCATGTCTTAAGGGGGGGCACTGAATCCGGAAAACATGGGCTTCAGAATGCCCAAATAAGAGACAATCTTTCCTTGTTTCTTGTACTGTTCACGGGTCCTACTGACACATGGTGGCCCGTGATTAATTGCTTTTTTAATATATTTTTTTTAATCAGACGAAAAAGCAAAAAAAAATAAAAATAATAAGAAACTCAAAAAGGGTTTGTGGGATAATGGTGCTTTTAACCCTCCCACAGATTGTGTCTTCTCATAAATGTGATTGAAAGACTTTTAAGAGCATCTTTATCCCTAGCACCCCAATATGGGGTGCTTAAATTTTTTTTTTTTTGATTTTTTGGTTTTTTTTTTTTTTTTTTTTTTAAAACAATAAATCAACCAATTGCGGGCCGCCACGTGTCAGTGGGGCCCGCAAAAAGTGTAAGCAATGGTGCTTAAATAGACAATTTAAGCAATGGTTGCTTAAAAATTTTGTGGGACCCACCACTATTATATTATTTTTTTGAGCAAGCAACCTCCCTTGAGCAATGGGATAAAGATGCTCTAATATACTCTGACACATTATTTGAGTTTACACGTAAATAAATGTGATTGAAAGACTTAATATACATGCATTAACTGATATAGTAAGGAGCTGAAAATCAGGTTTAACGAACAAGAAAGATGTTATGGTCGGCTCTTTGGACATCCGATAACTAGGTCAGTTTCCACATCCTCTTTCTCTTTGCTTCCTGATGGCATCCCCATTGGCCTTTCTCCAACCTGACATATAAAGAAAAAAAGAGAAAATAATAAATTATTTATCCAGTTCTCGAATATATAATTAAGTAGACCATAAAGCAAATTTTATAGAGAAAAGATATAGCAAATCCATAATATGTCACATTTCGGTTAGCTTTCTCAATACATTTTTTTTTGGGAACCTCTCAATACATAATTTATATTGATCTTGTAATGGGTTCAAGTTGCAATGTGTAAATCAATTTGTACGTACTGACGACTCTATGTATATATGCACATATAGGTAACAGCGATATGGACCATATGGTACATACCCTTCCACAAATCCTGACTCTCTCGTCCTTGAGATCCCTCTCCTAAATTTTAAAGAAGAGAGATCAATAACTATCACACGGCAAAGGACAAAAAAAAAAGACAAAATCAAATGGTAATTATTCAAACCTTGGCTTTTAATTTCTCTATTTCATCTCCATATAACTTAGCCTATCAATAAACCAACATAAGATCCAAAAAACAAGTAACTGATCATAAAACAAATACATCACATTTCATTTTTTTCTTCCATAGATGTATTTTTCTTTCTTACCTTTCTTGATCTAACAATATGAAGGCTTTTCTCTATCTGTGTGGCTATGTCCTCAAGTTCTTTCATCGAACAAGAAGCCAAGCTTTGCCCCATCAACTTCCTATTGAATCACATTTTCATAATCAACACAGTTCCTTTAAATTAAGAACCATTTGAAAATAAGTTCAAAAAATAAAAATAAAATAAAATAAATTCCGCTAATAAATGATGTAGGAAAGATATATGGCAACTGAGATACAAACCGGTTATGCACTTCAAGCATTTCAATCTTTTCCACCATTGTCACCATTTCCTTCTTTAGTCGCTATAAACCCAAAGTGGTTGTACCAAGTGTCACAAAAAAATCAAGAAATGTGACTGATGTATTTTTCAACATGAGTTTGAAACAATACAAAATGTTTGTAAGTAATGAAACAAAAAAAAGTGAATATAGTGTTAATTTCAGACTCATCATCAGAGCTTCCAACCTAAAACTATTTGGTGATAAATGGATTATTCCTAACCTCTTATATATTATTTTAAATTCTCTTAAATTTCCAATGTGTGATACTTTATATTTGATACTCTTCCTCGAACGGTTGGTTCTTATCGAGTTATAGGGTGTAAGATGTTTAAGATTTGGATTTTGATTTCATGTTAAATTAAAGTTTATCATAGATTTTCTAACTTACAACTAATTAGTAATGCCTGGATTGGCTTAATTCTTTATATATTATTTAAAATTTCTTTAAATTTTCGACGCGGGATAGTTTATCCCAACTATATAGAGAATACGAAAAGAAACCTGCACGTATTGCTCAATTGGGCGACTTTCAGCAACGAAATACTCTCTCTTGTACTCGGCATATCGCGTGACCATCTTCTCGATACTGAAAATTCTCAAGAGTCAAGACATGAACGGTGGTTCATTAGTTACTTTGTGAGTTATAGTTGGAAAAATATGTAAACCTATGGCACATGTCTTGTATCTTAATTTGTTGAGAAAAACTAGATTTTGTTGGGCATCATGTATATATGAATTTTCTAGATATCAACCAAGCTACAAATGAATGCCATGGTATTCACACTTGATGCATTGATATATATATATGTTATACAAAGATTCTCAACCGACCCTCTGCATACATAATGAGACGTCCGACCTTAACGAATTAGACCACTACTGGAATCATTAAATATCGAACTTGGACTCAGAAAAATCATATAGACTCAGAAAAATCACAATTGGAAAATCTAAGAAAAAATTATAATTTTGGGGAAAAACATTAGATTCCTATATGTATGATTTGATTTGGTTTGATTTATGTTCTTCATTTTAAAAGTCATTTTGGTTAAATAAATTTGTTTTTACTTTTGAGTTCCAACGCAGATAAAAGGCTCAATATTCAAAACACCGTACTTACAAAAACCCTAATTAATTCATAAGATAACCCTCATGTTGAACTTAAACTATATATAGAAAAAGAACCAGAGTTAAAACAAGAAAATATTTCTTTACCTAAAAAACATATGTGAGAAATAGAACAAATTAAATATGAAATTGAAAGAGGCTTATTTTTGAAAATCTAACTACTGCAACAAGCTATAGAAGGGAAAAAAAAAGCAAAATCTTTTACCTGTATATTAAGAAATCTCTAGTACCATTTGGTCAGAGAGATATTCAATTACACAAGTACTCCTTTTTGACAACAAATTTAACATAGAAACATATTGAAATAGTACATAGATTGGAGTAGTTAATTAATCAGTCTGAAATTAAAAATCTTACTCGGAGCTGGCGAAATCATATAATCTTCCCTTCTGAGAGAAGATTATAGCTGCGACTTGAGCATCACAAAGAACAGAAAGCTCATGAGCCTTCTTAAAGAGACCTTTCCTTCGCTTAGAGAAGGTAACTTGTCTGCTTGTCAGGTTCTCGATCTTCTTGATCTGAATCTTTCCTCTCACCATTTTAACTTGTTCTCACAAAAAGCAAATCCCACGAATGAGATCTCTTAAAGGATGGAAACCCTAACTAAAGTTGAAAGTTTGCTTTGTCTACAAAAAAAAAAAACAGATCACTGAAGCAAAACCAAAAGTCAAAATCAAGAAATGGTTTCTTGATTTTGAAAACTAAGGCCGAAATGATAACTTTGGGAAAATCTGGTAAATTAAAGATAACTCGCAAATCCCGTTTGAGAGCTAGCTTTTATCGAGATTCGCTTGAACTAAAGAAGAAAAAAATGGATGGATAAGGAATATTTTACACAAAGAAGGTAAAGAAAAAGCAATCAGACAAAAGAAGAATAAGTGGAAAGTGAAATCTTGAAACAATGAACAAGAAAGCTTCGTGTTTACCTCTCCTGGGCTATTAGCGGAGTCGCAACCCTAATCTTTACTTTAAGAGTAGAAAGAATCTTCCTTCTTTTCTGTCTATTCTAATTAAAAATCAACTTTTGTTTAAACCGGGACTGATTAACCGGTCTTAACGTGGGTCAGTTTATTTATGTATTTTTCTTCTTCTTTGAAGATGTAGAAAAATGCTTTTAAGAAGGAATTCAAATATTTTTCTTTCATTTATTGAATATGTAAATATCTAAGTTCTAGCTAAGTTATTACGTACTCACAACACATTTATGCTCTTTTCTTTCAAAGGTACTCATTTTTTCTTCCTTTAAGATAATCGAATATTATATATATATATGTACAAAATTCTATGAATTGGAAATTCATGAACCATGAAATATATATATATATATATATATATATATATATATATATATATGCATTTATTTGACCTATAAATGGTCTTTAAATCAAGGTAAATTAGAAAAAAGAATAATCATCTTAAGGAAAAACATTTGTAAGACATATAGATATAGGAAATTCTTATACAAAACTAGAGAAAAGTAAATAAGATAACAAAAAAAAATAAGAATAGCTAAGGTAATTAGTCTTTATTATTCTTAAATAACTTAGTTTTAGACTTATTTCTGTTAATACTCAAGTGTCACTTTTTTTACAAAATCAACCCCAAATCTAGTTTAAAATTACGAATCAAAATAATTTGAGAAGTACCTATCTATTTATACTATTAAAAGGGAAGTAGTCCTAAAAAATCTACTTAAAAAGTTGGTATGCACCCTTTCATTAATCTACCTAGACCAACTAAATAATCTTTCTAAATATCTCCTAATTATATTAGCTCCTATATATAAGATTCTGATTTAGAGTATCATTAATATCCTTAGAATATTATCTATATACATCTACGATATAATATCTTTCTTATTTATTAGTACCTTTATTTTACTAAATAATATGTTTACCATATAATACATTGTTAATTCATATGAATTATATTGTCCATATTATAACTTTAATCGGCGGCTAATACATCACCAAAACAAAAATTATATAGAGACATAATGTATTTAGACCTAATTAAGTATTTAAAAATTTGTGGTTTGGGTTTGAATTGGTTTCTTTCGGGTAAATATTCATAATTCAAATACCTATAAAACACATATATTTTTTGGTACATAACGAGAGTCCAGATTAGTTTGGATATTTAATAACTGAAAAATTTGAAATACTCAAAACCTCAAAAAATACTTGAAAAAACAAAAATACATAACACAAAAACATATCAAAAAACTCAAATAAATATTCAAAATATTCAAATATCCAAAAAAACTTAAATTTTACCTGAAATCTGATCTAATGAATAAAAAAATACCTAATAGTATATTTTAAAATTTTGAAATTGTATTTGAAACCCGAAAATATAACCAAAAATAAAAACTTGATAATTAAAATTATTCGTTATACTGAAAACATATTTAAAATACTCAAATATAGCTCATATAAAAAATATTTAGGGAATTTTTTAATACACGATCGGGTCTCGTGTAGGACATGAACTCAACAACGACTTACGGGTCCAAAAAAATATTCAATAGTTACTTTTCTTTCGACCAGTACCAAACTCAAACCTGTATTTTTGAGTCGGTCTCGGTTCAGTGTTTTGGGCTGAGTAAAATGCTCAGGCCTAAAAGATAATTACATAAATGTGTACATATAAAATTTTAAATAAACTAATTCATAAATTATATAATTTTAAAAATTGCTCTTCTTCAATATAATACAACTTTTAACATAATAATATATAATAATTAGAATATACTATTTTATTATAAAAAAATTATAATCTAAAATAACATGCGCTTTTGAAGCGCAGGTCAAAATCTAGTTCTAAATTAAGAATCAAAATAAAATTATAAACATTTATCTTATTTTAAAGAAATATTTATAAATATTTTAATTATATTTATTAAATGTAATATTTCTTGAGGATGGTTTATATTTTCTCTTTAATGAATGTTATTTTGTGATTTTTTTCCTTATATGTATTTTGAGATTAAAAAAATATTTGTGTGCTACTAAATCGACCAAATAAATATTACACTAAATATTTGCTAGTTTTGTCCTATAATTTGTTATGCTAAATCAACAACCACAGTAAAAATGCTTACTAACTCCAATAATACAATTTTTTTTCTTCATATTCACTAGTTATACTTCTATCAAATATGCCATTTCTTTCCTCAATTTAACTATTTTAATAATAATAAATAAACTATAATATAATATGAAACATACATAAAGCTCCCAACTTTCTGAAGTATCTTTGTGCATATATGTAGTCTGGTAAGTATCTGCAAAGTCTGCAAAATATTGGCAGATTAGCAAACTTAAATCAAAATATGTCAATAATTTTGGTAGATTTGATTAAAAATTTGCGACATACTCGAGGAGTTTGCTTAATATCTATAGAAGCTGTCAGATATAGGGCGTAGAGTCTTCCTAGTATTTCCAAAATTATATTAAGTGTCTGCAAAAGTCTGCATAAAATGTCAGGCAAGCAAACAAAAATCTAAATATATCGTTAAGTTTTGAAGATTCAGTCTACCAATTACCGAATGAAAAACTGCCAAAAATTAACAGATTAGAAAACATGATTTTTAATGAAATTAGGTCTTGAAAATATGTTAATCTGCATTTGGATGAGTTATAATTAGGATGATTATATAGTTTTTTGGGGTCAAATTATATTAAGATGAATATATATATAGTTAATTGCACTAAACTCAAAAGAGTCGATACTCTGTTTTTGCCAAAAATGAAAAGGGACAGCCTCTTCGATTGGCGCGACAATATATAAGACTGAGATCTATTTAGCTGTCCTCTTGTTTGGCTTTCTATTTTGGACTCTTGATAACTGAAAAGTTCATATACTCACTCATGTTTTTGAGCTAAAACCTCGCCAAATAAACACAATTTCTAGAGGAATAAAACCAAAAATGACAATATTGTAAGCAACTAGTTTGTTGGCCGAACAATTTTTCCAGCCAATACACGTGATCTTACTATCTCTCAATGGCTCTCGACTGATATGCAAAAAAAAAACAAAATGTCACAATATTTAATTCCAAAAGAAAAACTAAAGTGACAACTTATACAGGTCATATTATTTCCAGTTTATACAGAAGAGATGGTGATATCGCTCAGAAATTATAGGCTAGTTATTAATATACAAACATCAAATCGAAGTTATAAACTATAAGCAAACTTATGGAACATGTGAAATATTATGGTCGAGCTTCAGGCAATCCAATAAATAGATCGGTTTCGACCTCTGATGAATGTTTAGCTCTGCAACCGCCTTCGGGTTCACCTTTCTCAGTTTGTAATGTTACTGGCAGCAGTGGTCGTAGCAACCTCTCTCTCATTTCCTGAAAACATAGTATTTTTTTTAGTAACATGTATGGCTAAGACAAACATTTACAAATATATTTTATATAGACCTATTATCACCTATGTTTTTCTGTAGGTACTGCTGTACGTTATTAGTTCAACCAAAACCAAACAAGCGTTTGTGAAAAAAGCAAATTTGAAGAGAGTTAACTAGTATATGTTACGATATAGAGGAAGCATGTATCCTGAAATGCAACTGCCAACTAATGCGAGTACTAAGAAGAATCATGATTAAATAGAAGAATCAAGAGTGGGTAATTAGTAAAAGGCTCTTAAGGAAATCAAGCCCTTCTCTCTATATATATAGAGCGAGGATCATATATGAATTAAACTAGGCTTCAATTGTTTTAACCGCAACATTTAATAGTTTCTCGAAAAACCTAAAAATTCTTCAATTTGTAAAAATAGTTTTTGTAACATCCCGAGTTATGATATGTGAGAAGTTTTAAAAGAATTGGTTTGATTACATATGTCACTAAAGTGCGCTTAACTTTTCTGGCACACATCCGTTCATAACTCTAGAATTAAATCTGCTTGTACTGAAGTAGTAGAAAGATAGGTGACCTATCGGAAAGTGGTTCGTGATAGCATGTAAGTGAAGTTAAAACACATAAAATGTCATGTGGTGATTGCAAGGCCAGTATACAATGTATTTCGAGCATTTAGAAAAAATTAAGGCACAGCCGTCGGATGGGATGAGATTATAGCGTTATTTTTTTTTTTTTTAAAGTTTTTAAAGTTTTCAATAAGTTAATTAACGATGAAATTAAAAGCAAACCCAAAAAACATTAATCACTGCCTAAATAGTTCTCAAACTCAAACCAACCAATCTTTAAGTAAACCATGATTCTTCTCACAGGAAAAAGGTTTAAAAATGAGATGAGACTTTCTACGTATCTAAACTTCTTGCTAAAAACGTTGAGATAGAAACTATATAAGTTATATGTGTGTTTATATGTATCTTGTGATGAGTGAATGAGTATGCGCATTTACCTTTTCACGTAGCCTTCTTCTCTCTTCCAAGAGTTCTCTCTCCTAGATTAATCAAATAAAGAAAGATCAATGAAAATTGGATGGAATATACAAACGACCCCATAAATTTAAATCTCTATATATCTTACTAAGTGAAAATTTACCTGTTCTTTTAGCTTTCTTAGTTGATCTGCATATAACTCAGCCTACGTACCAAAATCAACCAATGAAGGCATTATTCCAATAGGTATGTGTGTGTGTGTTTTGTTTTTATTAAGTATGTGAATTTTCATTAAGTGAATAATGACACAAGGAGATACAAGGCTTGAAGAATCAATCCTAGGTATCTAAGAAGCTTAATCAAAGCAAGGATGCTGTAGAGAGCCACCGTGTTTTTTTTCTTTTTTTGTAATTGTACCTTTCTTGATCTGACAATATGAAGGCTTTTCTCAATCTGAATGTCTATCTCTTGGAGTTCTGCCACAGAACACGAACCCAAACTTTGCCCCATTAGCTTCCTTCATATATAGTGGCATTCAAAATAGATTTTAGGATTCAAACAAAACATTTTTAGCTTAAAGAAACCGTAGTAATAGTGAGATACAAACCGTTGCTGAACTTCAAGGAGATCAATCTTCTTAACCATTATATCCATTTCCTTTTTCAGCTCCTGCACATCCCAAAAAATGCTGAGTACTTTAGTATATATATCAAATTTTGTTTGATTAAAGAAAAAACTTAAATCAAGAATTGGTTTACACAAAGTACCTCCAGGTATAGTTGTACTTGTTAATCTTTTATCAACCGCTTGTGTTACACAACGATCACAGTGTGTTACACACGAATGCGAAAATAAAGAATAAGATAGACGTTTCAGGCTTATTTAACAAGTTGCGAATTTTCTTAACTTGTCTGGAAATACTTTTATATTATTGAGATTCTGTGATATTGTTTACAACTTATGATTGACCTTTATATAGAGATCG
>MU106224.1:0-52282 GCA_012274485.2 Sinapis alba
AAAACCGCGAAACGTTTACATAACCGAACCGCTGTTCTCCGTAATACCCACTGACCTTGATCGCATCGTAGTAGACTCCGAGCCGTTGGTTAGGGTTACGGATTGTGAAGTTGAGATGGAGATCGTAGTGGAGGTTGTTACTGTTGTTGTTTGAGTCGAGGCTGAACCGGTTTAGATTAGCGTCGGTGACGTAGAATTTGACGGCGTTGGGACGGAAGATGAGCCAGATAAGTAAGGAGGTTACGGTGAGGATAACGGCTACGGCTATGAGGAGGTTGCAGATTAGGCTGAGGATGCAGCAACCGAAGCAACGTAGACAGCTTCCCATGCAGTTGAAGCAGAAGCAGCAGTAGCATCCAGGTGGTTTGTATCGGTGATTGGGCTTAGACGGTGGGCCGTAGTATGCCCCGTTAAGGTTTGGCTGATGTTCTTCTCCCATTGTAAGACGATATGCCTCAAGACTAACGCATCTTTTTATTAGGAGGAAAAGAGTTTTAATTTTTATAAGAAGCCATATTTTGTTAATTAATGTTTTCTTGGTTCTTACTTATTACCAATAAACATATAATTAATTTGGTCAAATCTCAAATTTTGTTGTTATCTTATTTTTATATTTTTGGGTAAGGTACTTGCCGTTTTTAGATTTATATAAGAGTATCATTATCTGAGTTTTTTAAGAGGGTATCTTGCACTTTCACGGGTTCTACTGACATGTGGGACTTGTGAACAGTGCAAGAGACGGTTCTATAAATTGTTAAATAAAAATTGTCTATTGCATTGTTTGCGGGTCTCACTAACATGTGTCGACTCGCGATTGTTTTAAAAAAAATAATTAGACAGAAAAAGGGGTTCTTAGAGATAAAAATGGCCTAACACTATGGGGATGCAAATTATGAAGGACAAGGTTTCATAGTAAACAAAGGTGATAAAACCAAAGCTGGTTAACTTTTTACCAATGGTTTAGTTTCAAAGAATAAGTCGCCGTTACGTTTTCTTACATGAAAGATAATAAAACCAAAGCTTAGCAATTCATGTTTCACGTTTATCAACAACTACCCGTTTTAACATTTTACCAAAGAAACAACAATAACTAGCCGTTTATAAGGTGACATGAAACAGAGTTTAAGTAGAGCTTGTTATCAAGTTTGCCTCTTACTACAGAAGAAATTAGAAAGCGCAAGCCCAAAACTGTAATTAAGCCCATTAGCTAATGTATTATAGGATTTAACATGATAGATTTCATATATAAAGTCATTGTGTGATATGTTATAACTTTAGCTGCCCTTTATGTTTATGTTCTCATCAAAATCTTGTTAGCTTGTGTTGACAAATCAAAGCCCAGAATAGATAGACTAAGTCCACAGTAGCTGAACGTAAAGATGCTGCTATATAGTGCCTACTGCCTAATAACCAGCCCGATTGTTTTTTCTATTAAGCTGATTCATTCAGAGCAAACGCTGAAAGCATAGACGGATAGTATCATAGTAAGCACGCAGATGTTGCTCACATCCAAAGTATATCACACCGATTGGTTATTGCTGTAGATTTTTTCTTTAGAATCGTAAAGTAGATTTTTTTCTTGAGAATCTCAACGGTAGATTATTTTTGTGTTGTAGCTATAGTAATTTGATTATGATTTTTTAAACAAAGGAATTTTAAATAATAATTGTAAACTGTAGATTAAATAAGTTGTAATTATTTAAAATATTTTTTTTCAGAAATACTAATCAAATGTTATTGCCTAATTAATTATTATATAATTACAAATAGACAATAGTTATCTCAAAAATAAATACAACTCATAGAATATGACATGTAATCAATGGCTGTGAAATTTATATTCATATGCCGTATTTTATATTTAATCTTTACATATTAGTTGTAATGTTCTAGTCATATATATATATACATATATATTTATAAACTAGAGAGAAACGTAAAAACTCAGAGAAAAGAAAATTTATCCCAAATACTCCTAGTATATTAGCCAATTTTGTTATCAAAACTATATGTTGAAAATAATTGGTTATGGCTCTGAATTTTGAGAAGCAAATCACAATTTAATTGGTTTAGCTTTAATGTTGTAGAGAGAAATGAAGCTTTTCACATCAGTCAACAAGGGTGTTGAATAATTTATTAAACTGTTGAATGGTTTCAATGAGGATGTTGAAAAAGTTGTAAATGTTCCGCGGATTATTTGTAGTTGAATCTTTTCAACTAGTTGAAACTCTAAAATGGACTATATTTACAATATGTCACAAGATTAGTGATTGTACATACTTTTCATTCACCTTAATTATTTCAAACATATTATTTTATAATTAATTAATTATTTTTTTTATTTGTTTAATTTATATCAAGTTTATCATTTTGTATTTTATAAATAGTGAGTTGTTTTGTTGGATTTGGACATATAATTTTTTTATTGTAATTTTTATTTAATTTTCTAATATTCTTTGTTTATATTTTAGATAATTTTTTATAAGATAAAATCTAAAAATTTATAATCATAAATTTTAAATATATAAAAATGTTAAATAAAATTAGATGAATAAAGTATTTGATTTCTTAAAAAAAATGTTGTAAATATATAAATAATTAGATGTATTATGAATGATTATGTGGAGGTGAGAGAAAATGATGTGGAATGGTAAAAGTGAAGAATGGAGTATTAAAAAAGTTTAACCAATGTACATAGTCTACAAATAAAGATCTAAATCAAAAAGTAATATTTCCTCCGTTTTATTTTACTTGTCGTTCTAGGTATATGCATACATATTAAGAAAACATATGATTTTGTATATTTTTAAAATAAAAAACACAATTATCTATACACCTAACCATATTTCAACCAATAGAAAAATAAAATAGATAATCT
The DNA here is from genome assembly GCA_012274485.2 of Sinapis alba. Lineage (NCBI taxonomy): Eukaryota > Viridiplantae > Streptophyta > Magnoliopsida > Brassicales > Brassicaceae > Sinapis > Sinapis alba. The sequence continues at coordinate 2,879 of MU106224.1, forward strand.
TATTAATAAATTTTGCATTGAAACTTTAAAACGATAATTATTTTGAAATGAAATTTTTTTCCTACTACAACAATTAAATCGAAACGGAGGAAGTAATATTTTGAGCAACTAAAATTGTACAATTAAAAATTTAATACTTTTGAAAAATTTAAGTCACTTATATGTATCTACCTGTCAAATAGTATTAGAACCGTATTATAAAGTGCATTTGTAGAAAACTTTTTGTCTTTGTCTTTCTTGTTTTCTTTTCTTTTCTATTTTTTAAAAAAATTTAAGATATTCTGAAAAATTTACCGATGAACATGCTCTTGTAACTTTCAACCATCATCTCTATATATCAACTCAATTTATGTCTAATATAGAAGAGTCAAGTATTTATATTTCGAGATAGCTAAGAGTGTATCTTTAATCAATGTTGAGTGATTCCATATTTGCATATCTATAATCTACTAATGACATCATTGATCAACTTCCTCGAATTTCCGATGTTGTATACATTATTTCAAAGTTAGGTGAAAAGGATTATTTTTATAAAATTATGTGAGTTTGGCAGTGTCTTAATCATAGACCGTAGCTAGTGCCTGTGTGAAGTGTCAACAGACAACAGCCCACATACCACGTTCATAAATCATAACCACCTTACTTTTTTTATAACATAAAACCAAGGTTAGGTTTCTCAGACAACTTTTATTCGAGAAAAATTGTGTTTACATCATGTGCTTGAAATTCAAAGTATACAAACTTGAATGAACTATTCTCCCATACTTATATTAAAGTAGGTATTCTCTTTATTTAAACAAACATTTTAACAAGACTAGATGTTGATTGTCTAACTACGTTGATGTGCAATATAATACACTTAATTATTTAAATATTTTTAAAAAATCATTCTAATATTAAATGCCGTGGACAAAAAAAAACTATTAAATGCCAATTTCGGAATATAATAATAGTAAGAAATTAGCTAAATTCTTGTAAGTTTGTACTTGTAACAGTGAGTATCGGATCCTGATTTTCCCATTTCAAGATCCAAGAATATTCACGATAACCCCTAACTTACGCAACATTTTAGAAGGATGTGCTTTATTGTGCATGAAACCCATACTTTACGTAATACATCATCAATAGACAAAGAAAAAAAAATCTACAAAATCCACAAATATACTAAAATAATTCGAATCCATATGGTTTTACCTTTTGAATTTTCTTATTTGTTTTATGCCAATTCTTTCTACCCAAGCTCTTTTATTTGTTGTGGAATATTGCAAAAATACATTATAATAGATCTTGATTTAATATAAGAAAAAGTGGAGACACATATAAATGGACAATTAGATAGTGACACCATAACACAACGTCTACAAATCATTCAGGAGTCATAATCCATTCAATTCGATTGATTTTTAAATTCTATCGCCGTCCAGCTTTACCGACTACTAAAAATTCATCGAAAAGGTTTGAAGCAAAAGTTGATATGATAGGATCACAAGTTGCATCTTAGTCACCGAAAATATATATTTAAAAAAATTGACGACTTAGAAAAAAAAAACTTAGAATATGATTAAAGGAAAGTTTTTAGCGGGAATTCTTAATAAAATTTAAGAACCGGTTTTTAACTTTAACAAAGGAAAAATTAAGAATCGGTTCTTAAATTTCGCTAAGAACCTCCGCTAAGAATCTACTTTTAATCATGATCTTAGGATTTAATTATTAAAAAGTATTCATATTTAAATTCTTACAACTCATCACAACAACATCGCATATCTGTAATATTTGCCACCGTATAAGCAAAATGTAAAATTCACATGACTTATGATAATTAAGAAGACTATAATAATATATAATGGAGTCGTTAATTAGCTTTACCTAATTTCGCTCCGTCGCCGTTTTAGACACTAACACTACAACTACTCGTAAGCGTATACTTAACGGCGTTATCTCCGACAATAACTCCGGCAGCTTTATTACCGAAGTTAATATACGCAAGACACTTCACATAAAGATGATACTTCCCTGTAATAAACGTCCCAACCTTCCACCTCACTCTACCGTCAGCACGGATGAGCAACGTAACAGCGCCGTTATCTTGATCGCCGTCAAGACTAACGGCGTTGAACGGAGCGACGGGAACGGAGGTGCCGTAGACAAACGGCGACCATATGTTGACTTCTTTGTGTCCTTGATACGTCGGAGGGATTGATGTTCGGAAAGTGATCTGTTGACTATGGTAAGTAGCGTAGACGTCAAGGCGGTCGTAGTAGATGCCTATCTTGTCGTTAGGGTTCCGGGAAGAGAGAGTGATTTGGAAGTTGGAGGTGAGGAGGTTCGGTGGGTTGCCGGAGACGTTGAAGGCGTAGACGGTGGCGTCTTGGAGGATGAAACGTGGCTTTGAAGGTTGGAGGATTGCCCAAATGAGAAGGATTGTGAGGAAGATGATGAAGAGGATGAAGATTGTTGACCATATTATTCGCCGGATTAGTTTCCGGCGAGAGTGAGTGTGGGAGCCACAGTCTTTGGAGGTCATGGTGGTGGTGGTGGTTTTCTTTCTCCGGCGGTGGTGGGGAGAAAGTGGAGAAGTTGTTAAGAGATTTTTTTTGTTTATTGTTTTTTTGATGTGTTGTAATTAATGGGCTAGCCTAATTGTATCTATGCTTTATAGTAGAATGATAGGGAAATATAGGCAAGTAAAGGTATTCTTTTTATATTAGCACCAAAATCGTTATAGTATGAAACAACCAAGATTAAATGTCTATTAAAAACAAAATAGTGTGTTTTTCTTACTGTCTAAATAGTTATCTTATTTTTGGTTGATGTAAAGTTTTTTTTGGTATATTATTTTTTGGTTGATGTAAAATATTTCTCTTCTTTATTTTCTTGGACAAACATTAAAATTTTTGTTTATCATCTAGTATTTAGTCAAATATTACAGTACACTACTGAGTTTGTATCGTAAATATTTAAGGGCCTATATTTAATTGCTGAATATCATTTTAAATCATATATATATTCTATATTTCTAGAAATGTTGAAATTGTGAATGGGAAGATGATTGATATGGTCGGTGGATGGTTTCTATAGAAAGGTGACTTTATGTGTGGTCGAAGATTTCTTCAACAATAATAACAAACCCATCTAGTAAATTTCATTACCAGCTTCCTCATAACGAAGAATGAAACTTTCTTCAACAATAATAACAAACCCATCTAGTAAATTCCATTCCTAGATTCAAATTTTATGAGCATTAATGTTTCTTTTTTTTAATTAGGAATTTAGATAAGACGTTCTCGACTCTTGATTCACGTATTGGAGAAGTTATTGCGAAGTGATGCTAAAAATATCAACCGACAGTGAAAATTGTAAGAAAAACAATTTATGAAGAATCTTGACCGAAGATGATTACTTATGTATAATATACCATATAATGTTCTTGAGTTTTGAAATTTATGAAATTTAATGTGATATAAACTGATATTTGTTTGGTTATCAGGAACAGTTAACTATATGTTGCATAAAAAGATAAACATATATCTTTAATTGCTAAGATCAACTAAGTAAACTAAAATCAATAAGATATACAACAAATTAGGTAAACTAAAATTAAAGAATACATGTATCAATTTAATGATTTTCACACTTGCTTTTGCAGGTGTTTATGAGCAAAGCAAAGACGTCGAAGAAAAGCAGTAACTTCACCGTAATCCAAAGACAAAAAGGTAATTAAGAAATTTTCACCAATACACCTAACGCCAAATTTAATATATGTATTACATCAACTAAAAAACATAATCAAACATATACATAGCTAAAAAATCACAGACTATTTGGAGCTACACAAAAACGGTAAGTTAACCACAAACTCTTCACTATTTTTTATGCATTGGACTAACATGCTCAATATTGTTATAAACTATATATTAGTATTTGTCTACGACTACAATAATACACTTCATTTCTAGTTTATTAAAGCTCAAAAAAATATATGTAGATTTACAAATGCAAGAACAGTTTTAAAAAATATATATTTTATAAGACTATTTCTTCACAACAAATATAAATTTAACAAAATAAAAAAAACTACAAAATTTAGAATAATGACAATTATCTCAAAACAAACAACCATCTAATAAATACCACCAAATATACTATTTTCTACAACAACGAAAATGATTAGAAACACCAAAATACAATAAAAGAAATTACTTATTTACACAACTTCAAATATACTATAATATAAATTTTGAGAAACGAAAGACTAAACAAAAACACGACATCACTTTAACATATTTATATAAAATAAAAAATAAGCCAATATCTCCGCGCTTGTGCAAGGCTACACATCTAGTGAATATGAATGTACAAGATAATGGCTATGATTGGTAACGTTGCGGAATGGCGGAATGATGTTTCAAATACGATTCCACAACTATTTTACCAATCAACAAAAGCTGCGTAACAAAAAAAAAAAACGAAAATGCAGGTTTGCGTTTTTGCTGACAAAAATATAATAAAAATTTTCATTAAGTGAAAAAGTGAGTTTTAGTAGATTATCATGGAAAATTTTACAAAATTAACACTCTCATATTATTAAATTATATGTTAATATCATTTTCAAATTTTAATAAATAATAATAATTTTTTTAATGATGATAAATAGTTATGTTGTAAATAAAGTTATAATACAATTGTCTTATAATATTATAAAATGTCAATCTATTATTAAAATATATTGAATATAAACTAAATATTTTAATAAAAATAAAATACATTTAATAAATTTTAGTTATTTTATTTTTTTTAATAATTAGTTTAATTATTAATATTTATTTTTATAACAAAATAAATATCATATAAAATAATATTTTGATCAATTTAATGTATATTCTGTCATTCCGTAAATTTTAAAAATTTTCGCAACTTAATTAATTTTTTCTGCAGCTTAACTACTTTCTCATCGATTCCGCAATTAAACGATGGTTACCAATCGGAGTCAATATATTCATACTTACAAAATCGTAAAATGATTAAATGTAAATCGTAATTAAACAGAATTATGTGTTTGATGGGTACTTGCATACTATTGTCCACTGAGCCATCTATGCTTCTTACTTCTATATTTTAGCAAAAATAATAGTTCAAAAGATGTTGAAAGCGATTAGAAAATGTTAAAGTGACATTTTTTTGTAAAATGTAGAGAATATTTTCTAATCAAGATTTGATGAATATAGTTTTGGAGCTATCACATGGGTAGATGACTTTTCGCTACCGACTATGAGTCTATTTAGTGATAATAATTTAGTCCAATATAACCTTTAAGTATTAAATGATCAAGTATTTTGTACACATATGGACAATAAAATTTCAATACATGTATGGATTAGTAAGTGATAGAGGCGGAAACAAAGTTTCATTTATCCACGTACTCTCTCCATAATGGAAAAGAGCACGTAAGTGACCTAACACTATCTGCCAAAAGAGAAACCAATACTTGTCCATCATTTTCTTTGTCTTGTTACGTTGATTTTTAATTACAACGGTTGCTCTAAAGTCTAAGCTTTGTGTTGTAATATTGGGGGAGGGGGAGATAACTTTAAGAGAGCACTAATTGTAATTGCTATCGGTCGACATATTATTCAACTTTTATATTACAAAATTACATATCTAATTGATTTTGACAAAATTCAACGTAATAGAAATTGTGGGTGGATGGATGTGTTCAAAAAAAAAAAAAGAAATTGTGGGTGGTTGCTAAATAAGATTTTTTTGGTCTAAGTTTCTAATTAAGATGCATAAACACACCCAGATTATTGAACAGTACTTTCTCCTACGAAAATTGAATGATTCGAATGTACCGGTAAAAATATATCTCCCAGAACCTAACGGCTTTGTCCAACATTTAATTAGAGTGTGCATTCAACTAGATTGCTAATGCATATCTCTCAGGGAAATATGCTTAGGTGACTAGTGGCGAATCTAGAATCCCTTTTCATCTTCTAGAATCCCTTTTCATCTGGGCAGTTAGCGTCCTGAAGGGAAGCGGGACAAGCATTAGTTTCCAACCTTTAAATATATCAATAATTTTTCAGTTTTTTATTTTATTAAATATCTTTAATGTAGTGATTAAGTGTTTGTCTTGACTTTTATACACCCAAATTCAAATCCCCCACAAAAATAACTTATTTTTTTTCTTTGCTTCTTGTCTTTCAAAACTCAAGACCGGCAGCATCTGGGACAGTAGAAACCATGATTATAGCAGTTTCTTAAGAGGGTTTTTAAACAAAATTAGTTATTTAATTAAATCAAAATTAATCGATCCTTAAGTTGGGATTTTGGGACAAAGATTTTTAAGTGGGTTTCCAAACACACTTGTCGCACATTGGTGAAATATATATATATATATTTTTTTTATATTCTTTCTCTCGTCTTTCTCCTTCTTCTCTCCTCTCGTTCTCCGTCTAACCTCAACCGACGCATCACCTTCGTCGTTTCTGGACAAATTTGTATGGATCTTCTTCGTTTCTGGATAGGTTCTTCTCCGATTAGAGGGAGCCATAACGATCAGAGGAAGCTTCGGGCTAGCAACGGAAGAGATCGCGACGGAGGAGCCGGCGGTGGCGGAGTGTAGACGGAGGAAGGAGAAGGTGACGGAGGGACACGTGGAGGTTGGGTTGTGCACAAAAAAAATGAGAGGTTGGGTTATGTCGTTGTCTTATAACCTGATCCAACTATATGAAAGCATACAGAGCTTGACGTTACATGTTTACATCTTTGATTTGAGTGTATATATATTTGAGATGAATGTTAACCTGATCCAACTATATGAAGGCATATAGAGCTTGACGTTACATGTTTGCATTGATGTGGTGAAACTGAGAGTATCAGTTTGCATTGATTGGATTTGTTAGTGTAGCTCGGATCTCTATTTGCCATTCGTTTTAGTATGTATGATCTTTGGATTGGTTAAGCAAATCATATATCAATCCAATCTCCATTGTTTGGTTTGGCCTGTGTTCTCTGCAGATATGATCAATTTAGTATCTTTTGGTGTATCTGATTGGTATTGTGGTTTGTTTAACTGTGTAGGTGAAAGTGTTCAAGTAACCCAATTACCTTGAGAATTTTTTTGGGTAAAACCAATGTATTTGTTTGAAAGTTAGTAAACATTCCGTGGTTCTGGTCATATACTTTGATTTGAATATGATCTCTTCATGTTCCTTCTCTTTGTTTGTTTAGATGCCTTCTTTCCTAGACTGGTTTGGTTGGTGTATATGGGACGCGTTTTACACACACGTGACTGCAGAGGGTGTTGATTAGAGATGGCAACGGGTCCTTACATGACTGCTTCTCTGAGTCGGCAATGCTTGTATCATGACTGATCAGTCATTGACATTGTTGTGTCTCGATCAAAACACTTTGCGCTCTTCCAAGAATCATATGTTGCTTGCTTTGTTAGTCAATGAAAACAATTCTCACACATCCAATTATGTAAAAACAATATTTTTTTTATATATTTTAAACACCCTTATTTAAGAAACTACCATTGCATCACTCAAACTAATTTCTTATCAAAAATCCTTAACTAACTTTTATTAATTAAAAAGTCATTAAAAACCCATTATGGTTTCAAGGGATAATTATGCTCTAAGATAATACATCAACAGGGGAACACAAAAATCTTTAAATAATTACATTTTTTACAAAATCAGGGGGGGGGGGCAGCTGCCCCATCCAAAACCTATATAGATTCGCCACCACAGATAACAGAAAACGTAGTTTAGCTTGTCTAGATAAATCTAATTATCAGGCTGAATTCAACACAGGAATTTTAGTTAAATGGGCCAACATTTTGAGCCATAAATGGGCTTATTCTCAAATCCTTTTACTAATTTAATATTAAACGGAGAAATCGAATTTGGATAACAACAAAGATGAAGCAATAAAGAATTTGTTATAATGAAGTGTCAGCATAAGAGAGCGCATGAACTGAACAAGAGAAAGTAAATGTAAAGATAAACGGATCGTCGACTAATTCTGAATAGATTGACTATGTGTTTTTGTGAGTTTGTAGTTATTGCTCACCTCCTCTTTCTCCAGCCATTGAAAACATATTTACTGAGTCGGGTTCCTCTCTTTTCCGAAGAGTAGGATCGTTGAGGTAAGTTATTATTACCATAGGTTCATGTTTGGTATAAAGAAAAATTCACCGTAGGTCATCATTGTTCTTTTCTCTTGTTCTAAGAGCATCGACATCGCGGGATGATGAACCTCTCTTGAGGGGGAAGGGGTCACAAAATAATAGAGAAGGGCTTCACTAGCATCAAAATAAAAAATATTTTTGTTGGGTTTTTGTTGCACTGTACATATGTCCTACTGATATGTGGCGATCCGTGATTGATTTTTTTTTTAATTTATTTTTTTAATCAGAAGAAAACAACAAAAAAATAATAATAAGAAATCCAAATGGGGTTTGTGGGATAAAGATGCTCTAAGGGTTGTTGTGTATATATATATATGATTGGTGCCGTGCTCATACCATTACAGTTCTTTATATGTGTTGTTAGAGCATGATTATCCCTAAATTGGGTTAAGGATTTTAAAAAAAAAAATCTTAAAAAAAAAAGAATCAATCGTGGACCGCTACGTATTAATGGGGCCTGCAAACAGTATAAAAACTCTTTTGTAATTGGTTTTTGTTACCGGTTTTATGCTTTTTGATGGGGCTCTTGCCTTAAGAAACTCATAAAACTGCTGCGATGAACATGGTCTTAGACTCTTTGCACTGAGTTCATTTGATTAATGGACACTGTCTTTCGATGGGCCAAGACTCCTTTTTATTTAGTTTTACGCCAATCGTCGAGACCGTAAGTCCCATCCCAACAATTCACAATCTTTTCTATAACAAAGGAAGTAAATTGGTTGTCAAAAAAAACAAAAGTAGTAAAGATATTCGTTCTATTTGCACGTGATGGGCTCGTTCCAACTTCCACGACAATATATGTTAATTACTTGCAAGGGGTTAGGTTCAAGGTACATGCAAGGCGAGTAGACAACCATGCACCGCACGTGACACTCATCTTTCTTTCAACTCGTGACATTTTTCCAAAAAAAAAAAAAAAAAAAACTGTTTTTAGGATTTGAGATCATACACATTGAACCGATTCAGCATCCCATAAATTTTAAGAACGTGCAGTATTTTTAGTCAAAAAAAAAAGAACGTGAAGTTTCATCAGCAAAAAAAGGTTGCAGAATTTACTTTTGGATATTCAAGTATATCAAAACTCAAGTTAAAGTGTTCCGAATACATAGCCTGAGTGCACACTGAAAAATATAATTCATGTTCTTTAAGATTAAGTTTTGATGCATAACTGTTGATCCCGAAATATATAAATGTTCAAAGCATGAGATTTATTAACTTATCAACCATGATGGAATCGACTCCTTTTTAATGCGAAATTATTAGTTCCACATATGGTGACGCGGATATGAATTCATTATTTACGGCTCATTTAATATTCAAGAGAGAATCTATCTATAGGTTGCAATTTTCATCCGGAAGTTAGGTATGTGTCTTCAATAGATCCGGGTTTAACCCCTACTCTTTTCAAAAAGAAAAAAAACTTATCGACTGGAAATTCATATTTTCTTAAACCGATTACTTAGTTGACTAGCTACATGCATATACATTTTGACCTTTGTACTCGTCAGCTTTTAAAAACTAAAAAGAGAATCTTCCTGATTTCTGTATAATATTATACAATATTTTTCTCAGAGACTCAGACATCAATACTCACTTCATTTCATTAGTTCAAATTTTAAATAATTAGATTCTCTTCTAACTGAATTGTTTTTTAATCCATAGTACTACTGTACAACGAATCGATATAAATAATAAACTTCATGCTTAAGGATGGTCAGCCTTACAATGCACTACGTAATCAGATTTGGGGATCCAAACTCCTTTTCAGTTACCATTAGTTATTGTCTGAGTAAAGATCGTTACTTTGATTTTGTAGTTTTACTCTTTTCAATTTAATTTGACTTCATAATTAGTAACTCAAATAAACAATTCACACACACTTTGAGCTGCCTAGTCACATGTTGACCTACCTATTTCTCTTTTTAAGTGGAACGAATATTCCTGATCTTCCAGTGGTACATTCTTATTCTTTCAGGGCATAAATTAACTATAAGTAATATTTTTTTCCTTATCATTTTGTAGATATCATTGCAAAACAGAGCAAAGGCTTTCTTGGATTAAAATTTTGGATCCATTTTGTAAACAAACGCGAAGTAAGCACAACGAAAATAAGAATATTTAGAGAGAAAACAGAGACAAATACTTATGGATTTGTGTATTGATATACGAATGAATAAATTTTCAATATGTTATACTCCATCTGATTTAATTATCATTATAGAGAAATTTTTTGTTTCAAAATAAATGTCGTTTTATATTTTTAATGTAAAATTAATTAAGAAGACTCTCCAGTTTATTTTTCAATTGTTCGAAATATGATTAGGTATATATATGTAATTGTGTTTTTATTTTAGAAATATACAAATTATATGTTTTATTAAGATGTGTGCATAAATCCCAAAACGATAATTAAAATAAAACGAAGAGAATATCACATTTATATAACTTCAAAACTCTATATGCTACTCATCTACTTAAAGCACTTTTTCAAATCATAAAAAATATATTCTACCAAAGAATGTGTCATTTTATTTGTAAGTCTAATCTTTCGTTTCATGCCGATAGTTATCTAGTTCACAACTATGCTTAAAAGCCAAAAAAAAAAAAAACTATTTCTAAAAGGCAATTGATCATAATTAGTGAAATGATTAATATTATTTGTATACACTAGATAATGTTAAACAAGTTCCCTTCAAAGAGTTTTTAAAGTACTCTGGACAATGATAACATATCTACACGACATCTACTCTCGTCTTCTCTACGCCCGAAACTTTTTTTCCGTTGGTTGTTGTTGGTGTCTGTTCATCATGGACATTGATAACAACATGAGAAGAGCTATTGTTTTCTTCCTCGTCGTTGTCACCCTCTAGAACAGGCTTTACGCTTCCCCTGTGAAGTAGTTGATGTTGTTGTCCTAATTCCGGTGACACTTTTGGATCCGGAGTCTCTTTAAAGTGTGCCAAACCGGAGAATTCTTCCACAGCCTCAGAGATCTTCTCGACGTAATTAACGATCTCGATCAATATTGATGCCATTGTGACTCCAGGAATGATCTCCAAGAGATCTTTCTCTGTCTCTGGAGAAGACGTTTTGAGTGCAATCCTTAGGGTTTGTATGGCATTTTGGGACTTCTCAATGTGTTTAGTAACAGAAACATTGTCTCTCTTCATTGTTTTGATAGATTTGGCTATGGCTTTTAGGGCTTCACCAGCTTCTTTGCTCATAATCGAGCATGGCTCTTGAATCTTGCTTATGAAGTCTTGTGGTATCTGCTTGCGTCACACGTAAAAGAACATGCAAAATATTAATATTATTCCGTCAAACCATTAATTATTCGTTAATGTATACGTATTATTTATCATCGACATTTTAGCCATTTAATTTAGAAGAGCATGTTCATTGGAGTTCTTACAGAGAGGTTCTTAACAGAAGTTAAGAATCGGTTCTTAATTTTAACAAAGAAAAAATTAAGAATCAGTTTTAAATCTCTTATTTAAGAACTGGTTTTTAACTTTTTTTTTTTTTGTTAAAATTAAAAATCGATTTTTAACTTCCGCTAAGAATCTCTCCGTAAGAACCTCCAATGAACATGCTCTTATTTTATTTTTATTTTACACCTACTTGGTGCGTTGACATTTCACAGAGGCAATCTTTGACGGTCCTGGTTATAATACACTTATTTATGCATGTCTTCTGTTGCGAATGTGAGTGGAGGGAGTTAACAAAAAAAAAGAAGAGGAAAATCAATAATGGCATACGATGCTTATCAAATTTAGACAATTTTACAAATTCAGAGTCCCCTTGTTTCAGAATTAAATAGTAAATATATTGATAAAAAGCACTAATAATTATTCACATTTTCCTTACATTGAAAAATATATGTAATTATTAAATTTTTTACTCCTGTTAAAATAATATTCTACTTATACGATCCGGTGACTAATGATAAATAACAATCTGATTCACTTTCCAATTCAGTTTGCAGTTTTTAAAAGTAGTTTATGGTTTAATATCAAACTATATGTGATTACCAACGAACCTTAACGTCAGAGAGAACATAGCCATTGAGGATTTCAAAATGAAAGGCGCATTGACGAACTAGTCCTGCGATCTTTAAGTACTTTGTCCATGGATGGCGTAGCCTGAATCGGCCATGTCCTGGTTCCCATCTCGCAAGATTCGCCTGCAAAACAAAAACGTTACGATCATCAATTACATTAGAAGTTAGAACACATATATAAAATAAATACAAATTATTAACTACAATAGCAAATATGTAGGAACATTAATTATTGTCTATCTGTAGATAAATCATACCAAAGTATCTTCAGTGCTTTTTGATGTAAGAATGCTTTTGTATTGTTGAACACACGAGTTTGTCTCCTTTGAAGTACTCTTCTCCGATGATGGAAAATATTCACCCTCGAAACCTTTTTACATATATTAAAACACGTATAAGTTACATATATTCATTATATTTTCCAAAGAATAGATAAATTGAAAAATGTTGGATATTTTAAGCCACCTTCTAAGGAGTTAGCGAGTTTGATAATGTTGTTAGCAATCATCTTGTGAAGATCTTCGCCTGCCCATACAGGAAAAACGAAGATAGATACAAGGATGCATATGGTTCCACCAATAAGAATGGTGGATAGTCTTTGATATGCCATAACCAATATTTCATCTGTACGGTAACCCGAAACAGCAACCATGCTAAATGTGAGTATGAATATCAAGGCACCATAGTCATATCTCTGTTTAATCCTTGGGAAAAACCGTGAAAATGTTGCAGCTGCGCCTAGTGAGAACACGAATATCCCAAGAACAATCGGCTCTCCTTTGTCACCACAGAATCTAGCAAGGTGTACTGCACCAACCCCTAAGGCACCAGCTATTAATGTTGCAAAACCTCTGTTTAAACCTTTTGAGAGTGTCCCACCTATATGAAAACATGTTTTAGTTAATTAACCTTGGGTTTTAATAGACATCTTTCTATTTAATTTGTCATAATAACATATACTCCCTCCGTTTCAAAGTGTTACATATTTTAGATTTTTCACACAGTTTAATAAAACACATTAAATTTGCATAATTTTTTGTGATTATTTTTTTAATAATTTTAAGCCAATAAAATTCAGTAAATTGCAATTATTTTTTTTTGAAATTTGCAATTAGTTAATAAAACATGCATTAAAAATATATAAAAAAGATCTTTTTGAAATAAAATTTTTCTCTAGAATATGTAACTTTGTGAAACGGAAGGAGTACATTTTTAATAGACTTACCAACAGTAAACTCGGAGACTACGACTACGGTTAGTATCGCCCACATACCCGAAACCCCGAAGCTATTATAGAGAGGCCGTACATAGTACAACATTGATACTAATGTGAGAGAAAGTCCCACTTTTAAGGAATGGATGATCCGTCTTGGATCATCTTTACCAAACTTTTGCACATTGTTTATGCGCTTTGTGACGCCTTCTTTAAGCTTGCTAGGGAACTCCTTAAGCCTTTGAAAGAATCCTGCTTTCTTCACTTGAGCATTCAAGTCCATCTCCATTGAATCTTTCAATGTAACTTAAAGCTTGTGAATTGGCTTAATATTTGTAGAACTTTTGGGGGTGAGTGTGATGCTTATATGAGATAGTTTTTGGCTATATTTATAGGTAGAAAAAAGCTTAATCTGTGAAACGACAGGTTTTTCATTGCTGACTAAGCTTGCATCTACACCAATATTTTATCTGGATGTCTTGATTTTTATTGATATAAATATTGAAGACATAAAAAGTGATGCCCAGTACTTTTCTTACTTAGATCTAATTAATTGATGGATGGCAGGCAATTCATATAGATAGGTAGAATATAAATGTACAAAATGTTTTTTTTTACGTAGGTCGAATAAAAGACCAAATATTATACTAAAATGTTTTAGTTTATTTATTTACGAGCTCCACTACCACAAACCAGAAATAAAGAGAAGAATTACATAAAAATGAAAGAAAACAAGAAGTAGAAAAGGACCAAGTTGATCGAAGCCACTAGAGCTCAGCAGAGGAGCTCTCTAAACCAAAGGTTGAGAATGTTTTGCTTCTAACTTTACAGCAGTTATGTGAACATTTCGATGGAAAGAAAACATTTAGACAACTTTATGTAAGTAATTAAATATTATTGGGAAATTGTCATTCAAAGTTGCTTTCATGTGAATTAATTCTCTTAGTATTGGTCAAACTAAGGTGCTCCCAATGTGCATTATGATGATAAGACAATGATAATTTGATAAATTAAACATATAAGATAATGATACTGATCATATATGGCTGATAAGTGATAAATGCTATAGAAAAGAACCTGTAATCTTATCTTATAGATTACACTAAAATATTTTCTTAATAGAGTATTCATATGCCTTGGATCAAACACGATGGGCTCTATTCTTCACATATACTTTTTATGGAAAGTGATTCATAACAATGGCAGTAATATGACTATGATGAATTGATGATATGATATTTGAAAATTTGAGAAATGGTAGGCATGAAGAAGAAGCGTGAGGATTTGGAGGTTTATTAAATTGACGAGTTAATCTCTATAAAACCATTAATTTGTAAGTGAAAAAGGTGTTAGACGAGTTTAGGTGCAAAATCTATTTTTTAACAATGGTCGTCTCGTCCATTCTTTTTATTTTGTTCCAAATTTACAATTTGCAGAATACATTTTTTTTTTCATTTTGGTTGCACTATATCTAAGCATTATTCCAAGAATATTACATGAATGTATGATCGAGATTTCATTCTGAGTTCTGCACCAATCTGTACTTCATAAATAGCATATTCTTTTCTCTTTCTTTACGAACATATAGCATATTTTGTTTTTCATTTTCGTATCTTTAAACGTGACAAGATAACTTATCACTATAACGTAACAATTTTCTGCCGCACTAGATTTGAGGGTATACCTTTAAGTTTGCGGTTCTTTGTTTGGATATATAGATGATGATTCATAGCAAATAATTGGTTAAACCATTATTCCGTTATATTATATATGCATTGTTGCAAATACATTAATGATAGAAGACGAAATTAGTGAATATATAATATTTTCATAGCTGAAGCAACAGTAAAAACACAGTTTATGAAATTCCATATCAAAGCGCAAAAGAAATATATATATATAAGGAGTAACTAGTGGTTGGCAAAAACAGTAGTGACTAGTGATATACAAAATATTCCCTTTGATGTGTTTGCATGTCTGAACATCTGCTGCAACCTCTCAACCACCCTTTATCATATCCGGTCATGTACCAACTCTGAGAGCATTGAATTTTGGTATTTTAATAGTTAAAACAAACAAAAAAATATAAGTAGAATATTGAAGTTTTCTCTGATCATGAAACATAATTCGAGTATTGGATGAGCTTGTACTAATGTTTGGAAGTGGAACTTCAAGCTTTCCTACTAGCAATGCAGCAAGTATAGATTAGAGGCTATCCATAACAAAACAGCCTAAGATAACTTCAGTTTTCATAATTATTTTGGCTTCCATAATTATCATGTGTGAAATTGTAGTTCGATATGAACTATATCTATATGTAATGGAAACATAGTAGAAAAATCTATAACCAAAATGAATAAATGATTTCAATGCGTCTTAGTTAATATACATACAGTATGAGTGGATTGTCAAATGTTAAAGCAGTTGTGGAATAACTGAGTAAGAACAACTAATTCAGTCCGATGTGAGAGCATAATTAACCTCAGTCTCTTAACTAAGTTCTTAACTCATCATTTTATATATTTTTTTGTTTTTTTTTACACTTTTCAATTAAGAAACAACTTTTATATCTCTTTAATAGACGGTTCTTAGTTTTTCTTAGTTAAAAACTAAGAAACATATTGATACAAAGAGAATATTTGAATATATTCCAAATATTATGATTATCTATCTTATTATTTATTTATGTGTGTATCTTAATTAGTTAGAATTATCTTAAGAATTTTCAATAGTTTATAGTTTTTAATAGTTTATAGGTTAATACTTTATAGTTAATATTAATATGAAAACCAAATAACCAAATAACCTATAAACTATTAAAAACTCTTAAGATAATTCTAACTAATTAAAATACACACATAAATAAATAAATAAATAATAAGATAGATAATTATAATATTTGGAATATATCCAAATATTATCTCTGCATCACGTATTTTAGCCAAAGCTAAAAACTTTATTTTAAGAGACCGGAGTTAATTATAGTCTTAAAAATCGGAAATTTTATTGTACAAGTTGTATTCTGACTTATCATTTAAACTTTTTCGTTTATGGGATTTGCTTAAACATACTTGACCATTCATAAAACAAACTTTTGTTAACAAAGTCAAACAAAACGTAGTGCGTGGCTGTGACCAAGCAAAAAAAAAAAAAAACGTAGTGCGTGGCTAATTCCTAAACGAAGGAGATCAATGTGACTGGAACGTGGGTCTTCTCATGAAACGTAAGGCTGGTCAGAAAAAGGACGTCAATGTTCACGTCGGATTGGTCGGAACAGACCGGCCATAAAGGAACAGTTCATCACTATATGACAATTTAGTTTAAACTCCTTACTCATTTTTCTTTATGGTTCTTACTTTTTTCCCTAAAGTTTCAGTTTTTTTCTTATAATATTGTTCTTCATACACTTGCTTTTGCAACATGTATACTTGGCCTATTTTTTATACTTGATTATTCCATGTTGATAACCTTCCACTAAAATCATTTAAATAATTAAATCCTATAAGAACCGACCCATTTTGTACCCATAAACTTGAGAAACAGACACAAATTTTAATTAATTATAAAATCAAGAACCGCACACACAGTTTATACATATGTGAAGAAGAAACAAACACAAAAAGTGATTTAGGCCGAATCGATATAAATAGTCAACCAATGTCTACAGCCTAATTGGGCCTAAACTTTGATCCAGATCTCCCTTGAAGCCCATATTCTATGATTTTGACTCAGGCTTGGCCGCTTATTCAAAACCCTTTTCAAACTTTAGTTAACCGTTAGCTAAATTCCACCGTACAATACATTTAACTAGGTGAACTGAACTGGCTAGATATGTTATGTCAATTAGAGCTGAAGCCCCAGTCCGAGTGTGCTTAGAGCATGTTTAAGGGAGTCTTTTAAGGAGAGTCTCTTAGCGGGATTTAAAAGACGGTCTCTTAGTTTTTAACTAAAAAAGTTAAGAGACTTAAAAGACGTTCCTTAACTTTTTTAGTTAAAAGCTCAGAGACAGTCTCTTAAATCCCGCTAAGAAACTCTCATTAAACATGCTCTTAGCCTTCAAAATTATAAATGGATTTAGTTTTATAAACCCAAAAAATTAGACTTTTCAAGTTAAGTTCATTTGGATTTTTGATATTTTCAGTTTAAATCCGTTTGGATTAAGACAAACTCGAAAATATGAAATTTTATATATTAGTTTAAATTTATCATTACTACAGTTAAAACTATTATTACTATTAATATACTATTTTAATATTTTTGTTCTAAACTCTAATAAAGCAAATATAGAAGGTGTTAATGTATTTATTGTTTGATCATTACAAATATCACATTTTTTATTTTGCAAATATATAATATATTTTTTCAAAATGTAAAATATGAAATGTTTGATCCCTTATTATAGATTTTATTTTCTTATATATTTAGTTTTAATTTATATTTAATTATTTAAATTATATTAAATTTAGTTTCTTTATAATATGTTTTAAAATATACAAAAAGTAAAACACTTGATAAATAAAAAAGTTTTATATTTAAAAATAAAATTAAAACTGATTTTTTATAAAAAAAAATTACATGTATTAAAATGATAAAAGTGACAATGATAAATTATGTTTGAAAAATTCAAAAAACCCTATAGACCTATAAAAATCGGATTGAATTTTGAAATCTAGGTCCAAAATATTTTTGAGCTTAACCGAACCAAATTTAAATATTTACAGAGTTAACGAGTTTGGACCGGACCAGTCGGCATTAACACTTTTAAAACTGGCTCTATATAAAATGCGTTTTCAAAATAAAATATATATAAAAAATACTATTTTCCTTGAAATAAATAATTAAAATAACTAAAATATTTAACTACACATTTCCCAAAAATAAATCAGCTATAAATTTTCATACTTAATAACCAAAGTATCAAATCAGACCAAATTTTACCCTTTCTTTTCAAGCTCAGATACGAATATTCGTAAGATGAGTACTTGCATTGACCTTTTAACTTTGTGTTTCGAAATCATGAACTAGTCTCCCAAAGATTAAATAGCTTTAAAGAATTAAGATTATATATTAACATTGAAAAATATTTTTGAAATTCTAGTGGTCTGCACGTTTTATTTTGTTGCTCCGTTTTTCTTGATTAAAAATGTTTATACAACGAATCAATTCGTTGATATATAACATATCAAAAAAAAAAAATCAGCAACTATGACCTCCAGCCTGCCTCTATTTTTATTTTTATATTTCTTTTAAAATATTAAAACTCTATCATAAAAGTAAATTTAATCTAATGTATACATGTATAATAGAATTTATATATTTCTAGGAAAAATTATAAACAATTGTTATTTTCATCTTTTAATATAGAATAAAAATATGATTTTCTATTTTTTAAAGATTAATACTTTAAATATCTAGTTGTGGTTTTCAATATTTTTTTGATGTAAATTTTTCTAAAACATTGAATAAAGTCTCTAGAAAAGTTGATTAGTAGAGTAAATATATTTTCATGTTTTGACTTAATTTTAAAAATTAAAGAATGATTGTCTAAAAAGTAGCTATTCACAGCTTTTACATCCCCTTTGAATCACCTCCTTACGTGGAAGATGCTCTAATAACGGTGTGGGAAGATGACGTCTAGTAGATTAATCCAGACTTTCAGGTAATACACATACATGCATTTATTTAAAGTTAATTATTATTCTCTCTATTTCTATCATTCTATTATTTTTAATGTTATTTTTTATTTCTAATATAATTTTTCATATATATTTTTATTACTTTTTAACTGACCAATAAATATTTATTAAAATATTTTTATTTAAATAATTATATATTAAAATGAAAATATATTAATATATTATATTATTTTTTAATCTACATGAGATGTGTTTAAATGACATTTAATATAAAATGGAAAAATATTTATCAGTATTCTCTGACAACACATGTCATTTCATTTGTTTTTAAACTTTAATAAAAAAAAAGAGAAATTCCCTTGGATATCCCATTTTAGCTTGTTTGTCACAAAAATAGTTTTTAAGGAAGAAAATAACCAAAATGTTTTTTTTAGAAGCTAAAAAAATCATTTATATGCATTTATACCCCTAGGGTTAACTAATTTGCACTTTAGGGTTTAGAGTTAAGGGGTGGGTTTGGGGTTAGGGTTTCAAATTTCAAAAAAAAAATTAAAAAAAATCAAAATTTCAAAAAAAAAGTCTATTTTGGTCATTTTATTTTTTTTAAGACTATTTTTGTGACAAAAACTTAAAAAGGCTATTTAAGAGAATTGCCCTTGAAAAAATATAATTTTTCTATTATCTGATATATTAACAAAAATCCCCAAAACAAATTCATTAAACATTACATAATTCTAAAATATGCTAACAGGAAATATACAGCACACAGCTCAAATGTCATTTTCATTTGATTTTAAACTTTAATACAGAAAGAATACAATTTCTCTCTATTATCTGATATATTAACAAAAATCTGAAAAAATCATTAAATATTATATAATTCTCATATATGCTAACAGGAAACATACAGCTCACATGGTCCTAGTAATAAGATCTCTCATTTGTATAAAAAATAACATTTTAGATATTTTCTTTGGGTTTTGTGACAAGTTATTATGAGAAAGCTAAGAACATTTCTAACCATAACACTATTTGGTGTTAAAATTATATCAAAATTAATGTATTAGTGTTAAGTTTTATTTTTCATGTCCAACCATTACACCAAATTTTATTTTAAAATAATATTTATATTAGTTATATTTATCACATATTTTTATATTTACTTACTAAATTAAGTGATTTTATCGTTTTTATTTATATATGTTATTTTATTTTAGTTAATTTGAATACTTATTTATTTTATTAAAATAATAATAAAAACTAAAATTTTATATATTTTAAAATTAAAAACATTTTTTATTTTTTTAAGTTAATATAATTGATAATACTTGTTTAATTATGTTATTAATCAAAAATATAAATAATATTTTAATATTTAAGTAATGTGAAAATATAAAATTTAAAAAGTAATTAATAAAACTAAATACATGTAATTAAATAAATGACAATAAAATATACTATTTAACGTTTGGTGTGGTGAACACTATTTACACCAAATTTATGAAATAATATTATTTTGGCATTTTATTGAAGATGAAATTATACCAGATATGCCAGGAAAACGCCAACTAAGAAGATAACAAATAAATAACGTGTTGGACTTTCTTTTTGGTATATTTTAAAATACACAAACTCTTTCATTCACCTTCCTCTTCTTCACCCAA
The DNA here is from genome assembly GCA_012274485.2 of Sinapis alba. NCBI lineage: Eukaryota > Viridiplantae > Streptophyta > Magnoliopsida > Brassicales > Brassicaceae > Sinapis > Sinapis alba. Next base: position 23,646 of record MU106224.1, read on the forward strand.
ACCAAACCTCTTTCTTCATTTTCCATCTCTCCCTCAATTTCGGACAACCTCTCATCAAAAATTAAACCTCCTCAATTTTCCCGAGAAAACATTCTTTATTCAGAAGTCAAAACCATTGGATCAAAATCTTCTCCCGCCTAATTTATCGGTTAATTTGGTTACTGCTTTTTTTTTTCTTACAAATTCGATTTTCTCCATTTTTTTTTCTTTGGGCTTTCTTCTCGTATTCAACCCCAACCGACCTTCGCCGTCGCCATCACCGGAGAGATTCTGTGGTGTTGCGTTTGGCCGGTACACCGCTTGATCTAAGCTTTGTACGACACTTATATATCCTAGTTTTTCTGTCTCCGACCAAACCGTATTATGAACACGACAACTTACGATCCGAGACAGATCTCTAGGCGGACGAAACCGTCAGACACTCCATCGTCTTCCCCGTCTCGTAGTCACCGGAGACATCCTCTACTCCAAAGAAGCCTCTCCTCCCCGTCTCCAAACGCCACTTGCGGCGGATCAACCCCCGCCGAGTTCTGCGGCGGTACTACGGCGAGTTGCGCCGCCGTATGGTGTTGCTGTCCTTGCGGAATAGTCAACCTCTTTGTCCTCGCCGTCTACAAAGTCCCACGCGGAATCTGCCGCCGTGCTCTCCGTAGCCACCGCCGTAAACAGCTCGTCAAGAACGGTATCCTCCCGCCGCTTCCGTCTGACGGAAAAGGCGAGAAGGTGCAGAGAGTGTTTCAAAACTCGGAGTTCGCTATCTTTCCTTTGGATAGTAATGATGTCTCGGAGGAGGAGGAGGACGATTTCTTTGATCCTAAATACTTCGGGAAATCACCGGCGGTTGCGGCTGAGCTGACGACGGATGAGGAGACCGATGAAGATGACGAGGCGGTGTTGGCGTTGGAGAAAGAGATGTGGAACAGGTTTTACGGTGCTGGATTTTGGAGAAGTCCGTCGCAGAGAGAATCGGTTTCTTCTCCGAGAGTTTCCAAGTCTCTTTCGGCATCGCCGAGGCCGTCGTTTACTGAAGTGTTCGGGAACACAGTCATTAGAGGCGGAGGAGGAGTAGCTCCGGTGACGGCGATGATACCGAGAGCCGTGTGGCAATGACATCTTCTTGTTAATATGATTTCTTTCATTCTTGATTGTGTGTGCAAAGCAATGTGTGAGTCTTGCCTTAAATTGATGTGATTGGTTGATGATATTTTTGGTGGTGAGATTGATTTCAAATGTTGTGAGGTTTTGCGATTATTAAAAGATGAATTTTTAATATTTTAAAATTGAATGGAATGTGATGATGTGTTTTGTCGATTAATTGACATGACATGAGATGATGAGAAGATGTATTGAGTTATGCAAACTCCTGGTAATCATTTGGCAGATGCCAACAATTGATTATGATGTCAAACCATACGAAACTGAAAATAACATAATCCAATTGAGGGATTAATTTAGAATGTTTAATCAGTTCTAATACATTTTGTGAGTTGTAACTTAACGAGTACGAAAGGTAAAAAACTAGATTAGGGTCTAACAAAAAGGAAACCTCTAACCACGTGTTTGTGGTCGGGGGATAGCATGACGTTGCATGGATCCTACGGAATCTGAGTTCGAATCCGTCTCCACTCATATTATCACAGTACATGGTCATTGGGGTATTCACATGGGTTCCCTCCCGAGGATTAAACTCTGTATCATTTAAAAAATAATAATAACTCTCATGAAAACTGTCCTTCTCCTAAAGGGGTTTCTTGTTATCGTGTAGGTGTTGTAGAGGCTAATGTGAGGACCACAAACATCACTTTAACTCATAAGTGTTTAGCATTAAATTCAGGTGTTGCTATCACGACTATCAATCTTCTGCATCTCTCTAAACTACGCTTCTTTTCTTTTTCATCTCTCATTATTTTCTGCTTTGTTTGTGTTTCAATTGTCCTTTACTAGTCTTCACTAATTCAGCTTTGGTGTGCCATGTCTTTCCCCTCCCCCTCCCCCCATTATTTGGTAAATCTCATGCAATTGTTTAGTCTTCAGATGTTTTTACAAGTAACTACTCTTCTGAATCCAGAATAGTAACAAAACACATGGAAATATTTCGGTTTGACAAAAACTGAACAACCAAACCGTCTATAACTATTGATTTTTGTTTGGATTATATATGTGGGTTTAGGTACATTTGATATTTGTTTTATGGATAAATAGAGAAGATGTAAAAAGTAATAATAAAAAGAACTTATTTGCCAAATAACCAAAATATAGAAACTAGATTTGTAGAGAAAGGGTCGAAAGAGATAAAAAGAGAAAGTAGGAGAGAAGAGGAGCTTTTGGATAGTTGGTGAATTTATGTTTTTGTATGATTAGTAGGCTTAGTTTCCCTAATAAAAAAATCAGAGAAGATATACTGAGAAACTGACATGGTAATCATTGAACAAAATAATGTTTATTCATATAAGATAAACTCTAGTCTTGTTCACATCATCATTGAACTTTTATTTGATAGATTTTCCAGAAACAAAACGCTACAGTAGTAGAAATATACATCCAATGAGATAAAAAGAAAATAGAAAGCAATGAGTTAGGCCCATTCATATAGCCGAGAACAAATGCAATAAGATAACTCGGGCCTGATATAAACTAAACTTCAATATAGTATATGCATTTTCTTCAATTGGGCCTTAAAAGCCTATAATTTTCTATAAGCGCGGGAATAACGAAAATCGTTTCAAACCATTTGATTCGAAACGCGAGAATGCACGCTCCTCGTTGAAGCGCGTGGTGAAAACAGGTAAGTAGAACTGAGGTGGGGACATCACACGATTCACGAACTTTGACGTAGCAACCAAAAAGGTGTAATAAATATAAATAAATGATGGTTGTTTTAGTTTCATACACCGACAGCTCCAACTCAAGCCACGTGTGTTTCCATTTTCCTCGGCTTCTTCTTAGCTTCACATGTCTTTTTTTCTTTTTAAATGTTTGGTTGGTTTTCTTAATCTCACTTTCAATTTAACAATCATTAACTTATAGAAGATGACTTGTTACTTTACTAACTCTCCTTTTATTATCATCTTTAATGAGTTCACCGATTGTCTTATTGTATTAAAGATTCATGACTGAGTGAAAAATTCAAAGACCATCACTTTCACTCTCCACCAGATTATACGTTATACTATTTTTAATAATCAATAAAATATAATGTTTGCAACATGTGTAGTAGTAGTTCTCTAATTGTTTAGCTCAAGTCATTAACTACTCTGTTTAACTATGACTTTTTACCGTAGACTTTACATTTGTTTTATTCAATTTGCCATTATATGATTACGTACATGACTAGATTCATAACTCTATTACTGTGACTTGCAAATACAAACCATTTAATACTGACTACTAAATTCTTTGATGTTTTATTATATGTTGAATTAATGACCATTCATCTGTTGTGCTTGTGCCCAACCATTTGATTACGGATCAAAATGAATAGTTATTCAATTTCTCAAGTAGAATTTTTATGCGAAGGAGTACTATTTTGTTTTATAAATATAGTTTAGTAAAGACAAAAGTGGGGTTTATTCAGTGATTATTACAAAAGATTTAGTCGGAAAATAATACAAAAGGTTCATTAAAACGTAATGGAAGCCGAGCTGAGCCGAGGCGAGACCTAAAAAGAAAGCCAAAGTCAGCTAAAATAGTTAAATTTTCAGACAACGTGTGGTTCCCACCACCAGCCTGTCCGAAAACCCAAACCTGTTTTGATACACAACATAGACCAGACACCACCACCCAAATTCACACATCTCTCTCTCTCTATCTTTCTTCTTCTTCGCCGTCTCTCACACCCACTCTCGGTCGCCGACGACTCAAATAATCAGAATAAACGAAGCATATTCTCCAAAAACAAGTATTCTTCTTCTTCGAGAGAGAGATTATCCCAATCTTCCAGAGCACCATGGATCGCTGCATCTATGGTTGCTCCGCCGTATCTTTCTTCTTGTTCTTCCTCCTCCTCACTGCATCGGCTTTGCCACAGACTCTAGAACCGGTTCACCACAACATAACCGGGTCTGGAGGTCAAATAAACTCAAACTCAGTCCTCGTAGCACTCCTCGACTCTCGTTACACTGAGCTCGCGGAGCTCGTCGAGAAAGCTCTCCTCCTCCAAACACTCGAAGACGCCGTCGGTCGTCACAATATTACCATCTTTGCCCCTCGTAACGAAGCCTTAGAGCGTGACCTTGACCCGGATTTCAAACGCTTCTTGCTCCAACCAGGTAACCTCAAATCTCTCCAAACGCTACTCTTGTCCCACATTATCCCCACTCGGGTCGGGTCAACCCAATGGCCCGAAGAGAGCACCGGGCGGGTGAAACACGTTACGTTAGGACACGACCAAGTGCTGCATTTGAGCAAAACCAAAGGTAACGGAAAGAGATTGGTGAACTCCGCCGTGATAACCCGACCCGATGATTTGACCCGACCCGACGGGTTGATCCACGGGATCGAACGGCTTTTAATCCCTCGCTCCGTCCAAGAAGATTTCAACCGACGTAGAAACCTCCGGTCAATCTCCGCCGTGTTACCCGAAGGAGCTCCGGAAATCGACCCGAGAACAAACCGTCTCAAGAAATCCACCGCCGCCTCCGTCGCAGTACCCGCCGGATCTCCACCCGTTCTCCCGATCCAATCCGCCATGGCTCCAGGTCCATCGCTAGCTCCGGCGCCGGCTCCGGGACCCGGAGGTCCACGTCACCATTTCAACGGCGAGGCTCAGGTGAAAGATTTCATCCACACATTGTTACATTACGGCGGATACAACGAAATGGCGGACATTCTCGTGAATCTGACGTCACTCGCGACGGAGATGGGTCGATTAGTGTCGGAAGGTTACGTCCTCACCGTGTTAGCTCCCAACGACGAAGCTATGGCGAAACTGACGACGGATCAATTGAGCGAGCCCGGAGCTCCGGAGCAGATAATGTATTACCACATTATACCGGAGTATCAGACGGAGGAGAGTATGTATAACTCCGTTAGGAGATTTGGGAAGGTGAAGTATGAAACGCTGCGTTTTCCTCATAAAGTTGCGGCCAAGGAAGCTGATGGTTCGGTTAAGTTCGGTTCTGGTGACCGGTCTGCTTATTTGTTTGATCCGGATATTTATACGGACGGTCGGATTTCGGTTCAGGGGATTGATGGTGTCTTGTTCCCTGAGGAGGAGGAAGAGACGGTTAAGAAACCGAGTAGTTCGGTTAAGAAGGTTGTACCGACAAGAAGAGGTACGTTTGATTGAATATGTGTTGTGTCTGTATTGGTTTATAGATTCAGGTTTAGGTAAATCGATTTCACTTAATCATAATACCGAAATTAGTGGTTATTGGGGAATTGATCTAATGTAGATTAATCAAGTTTAGGGTTTCATTTGATAAGTGACATGATTATGATCGTTTTGAGGATAGAAGCTTGTAGTTACTTGTTATCAAAGTTATCTCTGAATTATGATTTTTAGTTGCATGATTAACACTTAGTCACTCAAGGTATTAATCATGTTCTAAAGGTAAAGATTGGTGAGGTATATCAAACAAAAGAAAGAATCAGTAGAAGCTTCTTCAACATCACCTAAAGCATATTCTCACGTTTACAAAATTTCAGTTAAAATATTTAGTTAAATTATTGCCTTTTTAGCTTTTTTTAAAGTCTAATTTCCAGAAATAATTTTTAATTAAGTGACAGGAGATCGCGATTGGAATTAATTGATTGTGATCATGACCTTATAATTAATGTACTTTATTTCATTAATCAACAGGGAAGTTGCTGGAAGTAGCATGTAGAATGCTTGGAGCAATTGGCAAAGAATCATATATAAGCAAATGCTGAATGAATTCACAAACCCTAAGAGATTATTAAAGCCAAATCTTTGAAGTGTCATCTGTAAACACGTACAAAAGGTTAGGATTGTGGTTACAGTTTATTGATCAATAATAATAATCTCCGAATGATCAATACTAATACATATTTGTTATGTTTTTTGGCAGGTTATTAGGAGAAGAATGAAGATTTGGAAGAGAAGAAAAAACGAAAGTTGAACATGAAAGAGGATGATTACTTGGGTTTTCTATATAGAACGAAATTATTTTTGGGCGGTTTGATTTTGGGGGTTATAAAATTGTAATTATAAACTCAATTTTTTAAATTGATTTGGTGTATGAAAAAAGTGAATTATAAAGTGGAAAACAAAAGAAAAAGACGTGAGAACCCACAACCTTTTCTTCACTCGAAAGGATCTCTTCTTATCTTTTACTTGTGGATTATTTGTTAGTGGATTATTTGTTAGTGGGTAAATCTCCACTTGAATGGTATTCATCATCATCATCATTATATCAAACACATATAAGAATTAATTGGTGGTGTGCCAACAAAAAATGTAGTAGAAGATATGCATAAATTTATTTTTTACAGAATTTTTCTAGTAGTATTTATCATTATATTAATAAGTGAAAGGTATGACTTTTTAACATAAACAAAAGAAATATGAAAGGTATTTGGTATGAGAGATAATAAAACATGTGTTGGGGAGAGGAGATGAGTTGGCTTGTGGCTGTCTTGTGAGATATGATTTTGATTTGAATTCCAATAACAATACAAAGCTTAAAGCTGTCTGACTTTTTCTATGTGATCATCATTAATCAAATTTGTTTTTCAATCCATGACTTTTTTAAAAATTAAAATTGTTAAAAGTACTACAAGTTAAGTATCATTTTTCAAAAATATATTCAATTAAAAATATATTAACATTTGAGTTTATTTTCTAAGTGATTATCGGTTAAGATTTAATATTATGAAGATGAAGTTAAGTTAAGTTAATAAATATTTTATAAATATTTTTAAAAATTAGTTTAATATCCTTTTATCACAAATTTATAATATTTTTAAAATAATCATTTATTAGTAATAAAATTGAAATTTCCCCTTTTTTGTTTCCCTTCAATTTTAGTATTAAATAGCTGTAACTCTCTGAACAAGGTTATCAAATAGTATACGATTTCAACCACTTTGATAATGACATGATATAAAATATTAGGCTTAAGGTCTGAATGTTTGATAGAAAATGATGCGGATCAAGCAATATAAAATTGGCGAATGTAAGCAAACAGAATAAATGGGGATTGACGGACCAAATGGCATGGACTGAACAAAAAAAAGTTGAATGATGTTATAATTATATGGTGTGAATATACTAATGATTAAATTTTGATTATTTTTTCCAGTGGCCGAAACAAGTTTTGTTTTTAGTTAGAATGCCCAATAATTTTTGTGCAACCTTATAAAAATTATTTCTGATCTAAGAACAAAAAACACAAAGCGCACTAATATATATGATAACAATCATGGAGCGGACAATTATTTTTCATCTATTTTATTTTTATGTATTATTATATTTTCCTTTCTAACTAAAAACTCACTTGATAATAAAATGTTGAATGATGACAAAGAAAAGAACACACAGTAACACTTGAAGAAACGACATGCCCTTCTACTCGATTCTGTATTTTTAGACTGATTAGCTCATGTTTATTTTTAAAGTAGTGTGATACACACACTGATACCGGAACGGCAAGTGAGTCTTGGCTGGTCGGGAACTAGGCTCACTGGGTGTTGAGGTGCTAGATAGCCTATTGATGAGACAATCTCATTTGGCCGTATGCCACTCTTTGAGAAGGTCAAGACGTTGGATAAAGATTGGCTTACTCAGTTAATATGGACAAATATATGGTGGTTTCTTTAGCATTTGATGATCGGTCTTGGCTTCTTTAGCATTTGATGAATCACTCAAGAAGAACTAAAGAAAACATAACACAAATGCTTGGTTTTGTGAACCGAATAATACTTACATTAACTTTAAATTGATCAAAATTTTTCTAAATGTTGCAAATGAAGTCAGCTTATATAAGGGCTTGACCATAGGCAAACCAAACAGTCATATACTAGAAAATGGAAAGTAGTAATTTACAAAATAAAGACGCAAGACTCAATAGACTGATCATTATCAGTATATGGCCGTTGGTGACTATTTTCTTGTCTATACAAAGAATGGTTGAGTCTTTTTGAATTTAGATAGTTTTAGGAAATAAGTGAACTTCCTTAGGTTTTAGGGAATAAGGTGATGATCTAGTGCATAAACAACTTAAGAAGGAATCAGTGAAGTTTAATGCTTCTTGGGTCGAAAATGAAATATTGGAGTGCAAGAGAAGTCCTCTAATCTTCTGGATGTGCCGCTGGCACATAATAGGACGTCTAAGATAACTTATGGATGATATTTGGGTGACCCAAATTGGGTCCAACAAATTTAAAGGAGTTGAAGACTTTTCTGTTTGATCCGTGTTAGTAAATCGGATGGATCTTCGTTGGATCAGATTCTGGGTCTGGTTCTTCTTGTTCTGGCCTCCTAAGAGACTTCCTATGATAGGCCAAGTTGACTTGGTCGAAGGATATTCTTTTTTAAGTTTACAGACTTGATTAAGTAAGATATCGTCAATCAAGTGCTATAAGGGTCTTCCAACTTGTAAAACCCATACCTTCATGGTCTATGAAGCTTTTACAACAAATCCAACTTTGCATGATTCCATGACGAGTTGATTGTCTTGAAAAATTAGTTTCATAACTAAAGTCTTCTTAGTCAGTGAGATATGCTTCTTTGAATACATCTAGGTCACATCTACCTCCTAAGCAGCTTGTGTTGCCAATTTGATGAGGTTGCGGTTCACCGGCCACTGATCTGATTCCGGCATCATAGTGGGTGAAAGAAACAAAATCTTAACTATTTAAAACCACGATTAAAAACTGTAACCGAGTTTCTAAATGTAATACGAAGATTTTTGCTCATAACTAGTTTTGTTTGTAAAAATATGGTTGTTCAAACATCGCAATCAAAAGTAATTTGAGAAAGAGTGTTGCATAATAGCAATTTGACTACCAAACTTTAAAGGCAAAAAGAGATGAAAACTGTGCTCTACTCTCCTTTGTTCTCTGCTTGCAAAGAAGCTGCAAACAAAAAAAAGCAGCATCAAGTTGCAATCCACGGATCATTCTTACTAAACCATCAGTTAGATCGTACCTTTAACGGCTGCTGGATCGTCTTGTGGTCTCATTGCAGGGAAGAGAATAACCTCCTGCAACATTTACAAGTTCAATTCATGTGTTTAGTGAAAAAAGATCAAACCATTAGCAGAGAGTGAGATAAGAGACTGACCTTGATGTTCTGCGAGTCGGTGAATAACATGGCAAGCCTGTCAATACCCAACCCCCAACCACCCGTAGGAGCCAATCCATATTCCAAAGCATTGCAGAAAGTCTCATCTAAAGCCATAGCTTCATCGTCTCCTGATTGTCTATCCTTGAGCTGATCAGCAAACCTTTGACGCTGAACTACAGGATCGTTCAACTCGGTGTAGGCATTGCAGAGCTGTGGTCAAGTTTATAAAATGTCAGTGAAACCATTCTAGAGCAAAGAAGTGTGTTGATAGTTTGTACTTACTTCATGTTTGTTGATAAACAGCTCGAATCTCTCAGTCAAAACATTGTTTGATCTATGCCATTTTGCCAAGGGAGACATGATTTCGGGATGGTTGATGATGAAAGTTGGGTTCACACATGTCACTTCTAAGAATTCTCCTACAAGCTGCAAAAAGAGACAACATCTCAGGTTTTTTAGTTTCCTATGCTAGGCGCCTCCCAGACATGAAAGAGGGAGACAGAAGACATTACTTACTTTATCTAGCAGACGAGTAGTTGTCTGAGGAGGAGGGCATTTCACGTCGAACTTGGCACATGCCTCAATCAAATACTTGTTGGCTTCTTCACTCGCCAGATCTTTTGGTATATTAAGGTTAGCCACCTTCTCTAACTCTCCAATCATCTCAATCCTCCTACATAAAAAAAATTATACATATATATTATTACAAAGATAAGCTTGCTTTGTTTTAGTCTATGAAAATATTGATCGACTCAAACCTGAATGGAGGAGTGAAGTCAATTTCGATTGGCTCCTTATCATAGCCATTAGCATGATACTTGATTTTGTAACCACCTGTTAACTCTTTAACCATGCCACTCAGCATATCCTCAGTCATTTTCATGAGGTCATTGTAGTCTGCGAAAGCCATATAGAACTCGCAAGTGGTGAACTCTGGGTTGTGGGTCAGGTCAATACCCTCGTTTCTGAATTGCTTTCCAATCTCATAAACACGCTCCAAGCCACCGACAATAAGTTGCTTCAGAAAGAGTTCGGGTGCGATACGCATGTACAGCTTCATATCTAGATCATTGTGATGCGTCACAAATGGTCGTGCAGCTGCTCCACCAGCAATCATGTTCATCATAGGTGTCTCAACCTAAAGAAAAATCAAGAATATCATGCAGGAATAAGAAAAATTGAAACCAGAGGCGGAATGAAAAGAACAAATATACGTTTTGTAAGAAAATAAGAAACCTCCAAGAATCTTTGATTGTCAAGGAATCTGCGGACGTAGGAAATGATATTAGCTCTGGTTTTGAATATCTGGCGAACCTCCACGTTCAACATCAGATCAAGATAACGCTGGCGATATCGAGATTCCTGACAGCAAAACCAGAAAAACAATCAAATGCTAGTCCAGATAGAGACAAGAGAAACTAAAACACTGACAGTAGTGATCAAACAATAGTTAATGATGTAAGAGGTCACACAAATCTTTATATCCCTTTGGACTACTGAAGTTACCTGATCTTTCAGAACATATGCTTCAGGATTCCTTGGTTCACCTGGAATCCAGTTTTCAGGTTTCTACATAATGGAAAAAAAAAAAACAAGTTAGTGCAAAAGAAGCTGACTCTTAAGAGAAATATAGCATCTACAGTGACATTGCTTTACCTTTGCATTAACATTCTCAGCTTTTCTTGGCATCATGTGGAGGCAATGGGACAGAAGAATAAATGATCGGGGAAAAATACTCAACTCTCCTCTCTTAGTTTTCCCTGAAATTATAGTAATGTAGCCAGTGAGGAAGGATGATAGGATAGGCTAAAAGAACGAGCAAGCAATTAAAAAGAACAAAGGTTGCAGAAACCTGGAAATCCAGAGACACCGACAATATCACCACGCTTAGTATTCGCATGGAGCTTTGAAAACTCAGCTTCATCCGATCCTGACTTGCTGAGACAAGAAAAAAAAGCAACATACCTAAGTAAATCATTCCAACATAATTTAAGTTAACAAAGAATAGAAGCATTCACCTTGCATCAGCCATAACTTGGACCTTGAAATCCTCACCATGAAGATCATAGAAGAAGAGCTTGGAAGAGGAAGACCGCTTGCTCATTATCCTCCCTAGCAAAGTTTTTAAAATAACAAATCAAACATCCTTTTCAGTGTATAAGGTTAAGTAGCAAACGCATTAAGCGGTTCTAACATACCAGCTAAAGAAACTTCAGCGTCTTCAACATGATCACCATTATTCAAACCACCATACTTCTCAATATACTCAGGAATAGACATTGTCACAGCAAACTTGTGAGGGTATGGATTCTCCCCCTTAGCCTTCTCAGCCGCAAGATACTTCAATCTGTTCTCAAAGTATTGCTGCAAAAAGAACACTTGATTCATACATACATATCTAACTGCATTGCATAAGATGATGATGAGAGATGGATTGTATACCGTTGGATCCATATCTTCATCATCTGCTGCCACTGCCTTCTGTGAGGTTGCCTTGGGAGCCTGCAGCATCAATCAAATGAAAGTTTCTTTAACTATCATCAATGTGTGTGATCATTCGTTTACGAATGAGATGAAGGAAGTGATTACTTGTTTGGCCTTTTCTTCTTCTTTGCGTCTCCTCTCTTCCTCTCTCTGCTTCATCTTCAGTTCCTTCTTCAGAGCACTGCAACGTTTTCAAGAAAACAACATCCACCATAATCAGATTCCGTACGAAGATTCACGGAAAATAATCGAGGGGAACTAAGACGTTACTTTTTACTCTGAGCTCCAGCTCCATCAGTAGTCGAGGAGGTGGTAGAATCCATGGATAGTTTTGAAATTTCTTGTGTGGTTTGATCAGCCAAACCTTCCATCGACATCAGCTAACCGTCCGTTAAGAAGATGGAGAAGACGGCGAAGAAGATGAAAGTTAGAGGAGGAAGTAAGAGATGAGTCTTCTTTAGGGTTTTGTTCTTCTCTTTCTTTCTTTTTTTACGCGGGCCCAGCCCATTAGTGACTCATCATCACTCATTAGGGCTTCTTGGCTTCTCTCGGTTTATGCGCTAACCGAATCGGTTTGTTCGAAAGTAACGGTTTTGTCTTTAGATTTAATTCGAGTTCTTTTTTTTTGTTCGGCCAAAGCTGAGTTTAATTCGATGATAACTTGAAAGTTAAACCGCACTATAATCCGAAAGAATTTTTTTTTGGCTAAATCATTTTGATTAATGACTTCACTTTAGTAGATTACACAAGTTTAAAACTCACAAATCAACAGCAGAATCAAAGATTAATCTATATCTTATTCTATGGAATCAAGTAAACACAACAATTAAACAACAAACCATAAAATTACTTAGATTTTTATTTTATAAGTAATTAGATAAATATGATTTTTTTTTTTTAACTCTATCTAGGAGAAGTCGATACGACAGATCTGATGACTAGACAAAGTAAGTACGTGTATAAATAGATTAATGAAAAAAAAAAAAAAAAAAAAAAAAAAAATTTTTTTTTTTTTTTTTTTTTTTTTTTTCATTAATCTATTTATACACGTACTTACTTTGTCTAGTCATCAGATCTGTCGTATCGACTTCTCCTAGATAGAGTTATATAATCAAATGTCAAGATGTACCTACAGTAGAGACAGGAATATATCAACTAACACCATAGATTATTTGGAGAGTGTCATCAACATATTAAAGTTGCCACTTGTTGTTTTAGACAGTCATTGGTTTTCACAACACATAGTAAGAACAGTACGTCTCACATAGTTTTTGGTAACACTTTGCTTAACTACTACTGCAGCAACCGCCATTGTTCTGTAGAATTGGCTGACCTTTCATCTGAACATTTCCACTCCCAGATGTCTTGTTTGCATTAGGCTGGCTTCCCATTCTGCAAAGTAAAGGGTAATAATATGATCACACTCAACCGAACCAGCACATGTAGATACAATGAGAACAATTCTCTCATAAAAACTCAAGTACACAAGCTTGAGGAGGAGGCTACAACAGATTGACACAGAAGTAAGTTTGTACATATGCTTTCAATTAGCAATCAAGTCTCCAAAACAGCATTTCGGATTTAAAACTTTACATGAATGGTTCATTTCATGAACCGCAGCAGAAAAAAAAAAAAAAAACAGAGAATGCTTTGCCCAGCTTCACTAGGGAACATAGAGTACCAACCATGAGGAAAAATATATTAAAAAAAACAGTGAGCAAACCTCTTCTTGATCTCGCCAGCAATAGTTAAGAATGCTTGTTCAACGTTGATAGAATCCTTAGCACTGGTCTCAAGAAATGGAATTCCAAGCTCATCTGCTAATGCCTGTAGTGTTTTTTATTTTATTTTTGTTTAATACATGAAACGTAAGATAAAGAATGTCACAACTGTGTCAGAAGAAACGGCGGCTACTGAACATAAGCAAATTTTAATCACTAGAATCAGATCATCTAAGTTTTGGACTTTGGTCAATAATCATATATACACTTATTATTCCTTTTAAGTTGTGGTATATAACAGTCGTAATATCATCACAAGGTTAAATATTTTGTGCTACCAAGCCTACTATTATACGATCAAATGAAGAAGAAACACAATCGTAACTAACTGAAAAGGCATACTAATAGTGGGTTTGCGAGCTTTTACCTTTCCAGTTTCGGTGGACACAACTTTGCTTTCAACCATATCATTCTTGTTACCGATAAGAAGCTTGCAAACACTGTCATTAGCATACCTGTCGATCTCACTCAACCACTGCTTCACGTTGTTGAAGCTCTCCATCTCAGTACAGTCGTACACAATCTATTACAACATCATCATTAAAGTTCAATCAGCTGGGTTTTAGAGAAAAAACAGAGCTCTAGATGAACAAGTAAGAAAAGAGAGGCTCTCTTACGATGATTCCATGAGCTCCTCTGTAGTAGCTGCTAGTGATGGTCCTGAAACGTTCTTGCCCAGCAGTATCCCACTGGAGACAAAGAAAGAACAAAAGCAAATGATTATAACATATAGTTTACATATTAGTATCAAAAAAAAAAAAAGAACTCACGATTTGGAGCTTAATAGTCTTCCCATCCAACTCAATAGTCCTAATTTTCTGGAATTTGAACCACATTATCATAAGTAACTTTGATCAATTGACTCACATATTGATGAATGTGTATATAATAAGATAAAAGGAGCTCACGAAGTCAACACCGATGGTGCTAATGTAACTGTCGATGTAAGCATCATCCTGTAAAATCACAAAAAGGTTGAGAGATTCTGTAATCGAGGAAATTGAAAGGGAGTGATGTCAATAACTCACAGCGAATCGAAGAAGAAGGCATGATTTTCCAACAGACGAGTCACCGATTAACAAAAGCTTGAACAGATAATCACTGAAAATTTAACAAAAAGAAGATTTCGCTGTGACTAGTGCTGAGAAAGTAGAGAAGACAATGCGTAAAAGAAGGAAAAACGAACAAAAGCACTTACTACTCGGTGCTCATGATTTCTTCAAGCTGTTAGTGCGTTTTCCGATTTTTGATTAATTTCCCCACAGGAAACAACAAAGGAGCTTCTTCGGTGAGTCGTGTCAATTAGAGTGCTATCAACATTGAAGCGACCCCACGACTTCAACATTGATTTTCCTCTCTCTCTCTATTTTTTTTTTACAATTAAAAAAATATATTTAATTTTATATTCCCGTGACAATAAAGTTTGGTCAATTCTCTTAAATAGTTTTTTGTCACAAAATAGTCTTAAAAAAATAAAATGACCAAAATAACATTTTTGTTTTTGAAATTTTCAATTTTTTTATTTTTTTTTTGAAATTTGAAACACTATCTTCAAACTCACCCTTTTACTCTAAACCCTAAAGTCTAAATTAGTTAACCCTAGGAATATAAATGTATATTAATAAAAAAATTAACTTCTAAAAAAACTATTTTGGTCGAACAAACTAAAATGAGCTATCTAAGGGAATTTTGATCTTGTCTTGCTAATTTCTTTACATTTTTGAAACCTGAGACCTCTTTGTCTTCTTAAATGGGCCTTTTATATAGTGGGCCGGGGTCAATTCCTTGAGTTAGACGAAGCTATCTATGTCCCGTTTGGGATCCATGTTTGTGTGTCGATAATACGAAAATGAACACTATACAATATAACCTCTTTAAATTAATACTCTATAAATTAATATACACTAAAAGTCTCTATAAAATAATATAGTTTTATAGTCTCAAATTGAGTTTTTGGTTCAATTAGTATATCAATAAATTAATAATCTCTATAAATTAATAAAAAATATAGTTTTGGTGTAATCCCAACATTATTAATTTATAGAGGTTTTACTGTATTCTTTAACATTCTTTCAAAAATTATCAATGTAGAATAGTTTTCTCTTTTCATTTCTTCTCATTCCGTTATTTGTAAAAACTTATATAATAAATATTTTTTATTAAGTTTGATAAAAAATTATTATTCTTAAAATTTTATTCTTATTCATTATATTCGAAGTATCATAAATATATTATCAATAGTCAATGTGGGATTCTAAGTTATTCCTTCTTGACTTTAGAACTTAGCATTTTTGAACTTATAAAAAATATAAAGATATAGGTTTAATTTGACTTAACCTTAGCTTAGTTTTTGGTTTATTTATGGATTTATATATAATATATATGTATATTTATTAATTTTATATAAAATTTAATAAAAGTTTATTAAGAGTATCCAGAATATTTGGAAAACACAAATTATTATAAAATATATGAACTATCCAAGTATTAGAAAGTACTCGGATATTTGTTATTTGAAATATCTAAAGTAATATGAAAATGTCCTAGATTTTTATCAAAACAATCATAATTACTCGAGATTTTACCAAAACTGAATCAAATTGAAAAAGGCGTTTATAACACGCCCCAAATAAGCCTCACTCACGGGTATCTGAGCAATTTTTCCCGTAGCTTTGACTGAACTTCCTTCTTGGATCATCAAACCGTCCAAAGCCTCTTATACGTTTCTCGGGGGGGGGGGGGGGGGTATTATTCATATACATCTATCCCAATGAGCCGTTTATCGAACAAACCTCCCTTTTTTCTTTTCTATTTCAATTTCTGGGGGCAAAAAAAAAATTCTTAGAAATTTCATGTGGAAAAAAAAAAATTTTATCTATAAAACCGAAGAACTAATATTTTTAATTTGTAATTTTACTATATAAACCGTAGTAAACCCAAAATTACCCAGACTGAACTCAAACCGGAATAAATAAGGTAATAAATGGATTTCTAACCCCTTACTTATGATTTTAACTAAGCTTAGTGCTTTATCATCTACTCTATTAAAATAGAGTCCTATTTTTATATACTATAAACAAGTCTTAGTAGGACCATTTGATTAATTACTTAATATGACATAATGATTATTTATATTAATAATGAACTAACTATAAAGTTATTTTTTTCTTTTTAATTTATAATAAAATCTGTTGAGAAAGAATCTAACAAAATCTTACTTAAAAATTAAACATTTTTAAATAATATATTAATAAATTACGTAATTAGTAATGGAGTATTATTATATAAAAAATTTAACTAAATTTTAATATAAAAAATAAAATAATATTTTTATAAATTCTATAATTATATTTTGTATTATATAAAGATAGCAATGCTATATAAATAAATTATATTTAATAAGTAAATTAAGAAAATTTATATTTTTGATTCTTTCACTTAAATAAATTATCACTCATCATTATAATGGGTTCAAATTCTTAAACTATATAATACTTTTATACAAAAATAAATGTATTAACACAAGTTAAACTTTTATATCTACAACTATATATTATACTTTTAATTATTTTGACTCTTAGAAATATATTGTTAAAATGTTTATATACAAAAAATAGTAGTATATAATAACCTTTGATTCATTTATTATTTTAAAAAATAGGTTATTAGTAAATTATGAAATTTCAGTAATTCATTTAAAATATTAATGACCAATCAAATTTTAATTATAAATTTATTTTATTTTAATTATAACAAAAATATAAAATGTGAAAATATAGCTACCTAAATCAAAATCAAGATCGAAAAATTTATATTCTTATCTACATCCACGGGTTTGAATTGAACTCAAAATTTTATCAGATTCTTAACATTTTTATTTGAACCAAAACAAAAATTAAAATAACTAAACTCAAACGAAATTCAAATTCATTAATAATTTAACTATTAGTATACTTTTTTGAACCGATCTCAACCCAAATTCATAAAAATATCATTAAATCATAAAGTTAGAAATATAACATAAAGAATCCCGCGCAACCGCGCGGGTCAGAATCTAGTTTATCATTATAATTAAGCTTAGTGTTCATTGTACAAAAAAAAAGCTTAGGATCTAACCGGTGACCAAGGAATTAAAAAAAAATACATTCTTTACTATTTTTAATTTATTTTACCATTTATAAAGAATAGTTTTTCCTTTTCATTCCTTATCATTCTTTATATTCTAAAAGAATATAAAACAATTTTGTTCTTAGCCAAAATTGATAAAAAAAATATTTTTTTCTTTATTTTTATAGTTTTATTTTTCTACATTTTTTTCTTATTTATTTATAATGTTTTTATGGTGATTACCAGTTAGACCACAAATCTATTAATTCTACGGCTCTAATTTTTAATTCACAAATAGACACTCTGAAAATAGATCATTCCTTAATCTATCATTTATTGTTCTCCATCAACTCTATTTTTTATTCAACGCGTTTGTAGGTTTGGTAACGTATTTAAGAAAACACAAATGCATCACGCACGCGTTAACACGGAATATCCTTCCTAGTTATAAATAAACAACATGACGAAGTAAACATACACAATCTCATCCTTACTATACAAGAATCAGACAGAAAAAAAAAAAATCAATGGCGATTGTGAGCCCTAACTTTTGTGCACCGTACCCGATAGATTTGGGAATCGTACGAAAGGTGATGACGATAACAGATGGTAACTTCGCCGTCACAGACGTCAACGGAAATCTCCTTTTCAAGGTCAAAGAACCATTGTTTAGTCTTTCCGACAAAAGGATCTTACTTGACGCATCAGACAATCCCATTTTGACTTTGAAAGAAAATGTAAGAATACAGCTATTTTTATTGTGGTAAATATATACTCCATCCGTTTCGATTTAATTGTAGTTGTATAGGAAAATTTTAGTTTCAAAATAAATGTTATTTTATATTTTTAATGTAAAATTCATTAAAAAGATTTTCTAGTTTATTTTTTATTGGTCAAAATATAGTTAGGTGCATAAGTAACTGCGTTTTTATTTTGAAAATATACAAAATTATACCCCCTCCGTTCCATTAAGGTAGAAGTTTTAGACATTTCACACACTTTAAGAATACTTTTACAATACCAAAAATAACCTTTGCCTCCTCTTATAATTACAAATAAACTAAAATTATTTAATAGTTTCTTTTAATAGTTAGTAAGGGTAATATGGATAAACAAGTAAAAAATTGCATTGGAAACTACAAACTTCTATCTTGAAACAAAAAAAAATCTTAAAACTTCCATCTTAATGGAACAGAGGGAGTATATTTTATTAATTTGTGCATAAATTCAGAATGACAATTAAAATGAAACGGATGGAGTAATTTTTTTGAAACAAAAAAGAATCTGTGATCAGTTGATTAAGATATGTTAACAATCATCATTGATCATTCGTTAAAACATTTCCCTAATGGCCATGATTTTAACATTTTTTCTCATTGAAATATGAATTTTTGTAGAAGGTGAGCCTTCACGATAGGTGGCAAGTGTTTAGAGGAAAGAGTACAAACCAAAACGATTTGGTATACACATTGAAACGATCTTCAATGTTTCAGCTGATTAAGCCAAAGCTAGATGTTTTCTTGGCTTATAATAAGGAAATGAAGGAATGCGACTTCCATGTCAAAGGAAGCTGGATCGACCGGTCATCTGTCGTCTACGCTGGAAAATCTGATGTCATTGTTGCTCAGGTAATCTCAGTTTTTTTCGTTACTATGATCGTATTGGTTAATTTAATTTTGTTGTGCTTTATGTGTTATGGTTTTATCAGATGCACAAGAAACACACCGCGCAGAGCATATTGATAGGGAAGAGTAATTTCTCGGTTACTGTTTATCCGAATGTTGATTATGCGTTTATAGTCTCTCTCATTGTAATTCTCGATGACATTAACCGAGAAGACTCTAAAGACTAAACACAAAAATCTAATAATTTTCTTCTTAGTATATAAAATGAAAGGAAAAAACATATTTGATTCTTTAAATTCTTTAAAGTTGAAGTTTTGTTTGGATATGACTATGGTAATTTCATGGGTAACATTCTCTTTGTCAACCACGATGTGGTGGTCTAGTGATTTCTATTAAAAGAAAAATTGCTCCGTTGGTCTAGACCAGAGATCGATTTCCTTCTAATATGAAATTATTAGCTTTACATGTGACTATACGGATGTGGACTCAATGCTTACAGTTCATTTGAACATCCAAAAGAAAGTCTATATGTGAACTACAACTCCCACCCAAAAATTAAAATGCTTACGGCTCATTTGAATATCCGAGAGAAAATCTATCCATGGTACATTCCACCTGAAGATTAAGTATATGTCTATAATAAACTCGGGTTTAACTTTTTTTTTTTTTTTTCAAAAGAAAAATGTGGACTGCACTTTCTAGTCGCTAGTTAAGTAGGTGTCTTTAATAAATCCGGATTTACCCTTTTTATTTTCTAACAAAAAACATTCTCCTTCTCACGACGAAGGATTGTTGAACACAAAGTTTATTCAGTTCCTTGGAATCAATGCTTTTGCTGTCGGAAAATCTCAACTCCTAAGTAATCGATACTAGTCTTGATCAGTGCAACATTTGGCTTCGTTACCTTCACTCGAACAGCGGTTATCCTAGGAAACGTTTCAAGCGTTTTGGACGCGATGAGTTCCGCGACTGTCTCCAGAAGGTTTCTTGATGACCCTTCTACAATTTCTTTAGCTATGCTGCAAACCAAATAACTAAATCATAAACTACATGGTAGTGGTGGACATGAGATAAGTGAGTATTGGTAAGAGCTAATAATAACCTGAAAATGTCAACATAGCTGATTGTATCATCTAAGTTGTCTGATTCACCAGCTTTTTTAAGACTCACCCATGCATCAATGTCAACAAGAAACATTTGTCCCAAAGTCTTCTCTTCTGGAATCGCTCCATGGTAACCATAGAACTTTAACCCTTTTAGTATCAGTTTGTCTCCTCCAGTCATTGACATTTCTTTCTCAGGTGATTCTGTTCTAAGAACTATATAATAAAACTGCATATAAGCTTATGGGCTTAAGAAAAAAAAAAAGAGCTTTACAAAGCAAGCGTTCAGAAAAATAAGCAGCATTAATCTATCTTTGATTACTTATTTGTACGCATGATCAGCCTTAAGTCCCTATTAAGCACAAGATTACAGATAAAGTTAGCAATTAAGCAACTATTTTTAACTTATGATAAGTTTTACAGAGTAACCCGTTTCTTTTAGATTCTCATTGAGAATATTTTTATCAGCCAACAAAGAAAATTATCAGAAACTTTGTGAAATTAAAACATATTAACTAACTAATGAGATTCAATGACTTGTGTTGTCTGAAGGGTAGTAAATCATGTCAAGAGAGAAATTAATTTACAAATATTAAGTGAAAGTAAAATCAGATTCTAATAATATACATCTCTCGATCTTTGTAAGCCAATTAAGAAACTTGGGACATACCTCGCGGTGACAACGTCGCCAGAGCCGTCGTTTCAAGTGAGCTGTACATATCTCTTCCGTTCTCGGAGATTGGTTTTTAAGATTTAGATGAGTGAGTTTGAGAGAGACAGAGCGATAGGAGGAGGAGTAAATCAGTTTTCTAATTTAAGAAGGAAGTTAAATGGAGCAGGTAGAGAGGGTGGGATGGTGGGCTAATGTTAATATAATTCTACAGGCCCAATATCGAGAGACATTTAGTTTTTCTTCTTGCTGGTCCATCTATTCTTTTATTTTTGTTCGTGCAACTTTTACACTAGCTAGAGTCTCACAAAACAAAAACTAAAACGACTTTGGCCCACCTCGTTTTCCGTGATACCAGTGATTTGCGACCACCTTGTTCTTCATTTTTTTTTCTTCATTTTGGTATCCTGGGATTGTCCTAGTTCACGGTTGCAGATCGCAATGACGTTAAAATGAACCGACTTTTTATAACGTCTTGACCGTCTACCGCTAATGGGTCACCACGCCCGCTCACTCGGTCCGTGGACCCCATTCCATCTGATGAACGGTGTGTTAATTTTCTCAAGGCCCAAAAGTCTTATTTACTGATTATGTAATCATCATATTGATATTTTTCTATGCTTTGGTTTCATTCGTAAGGTATTGCGAATCACTTTCTGATAAATCATCCATCATTCTACTACTCCAAATCAAACACGGTTAATTCTAAAGTTCTAAACGAATGTGTGCTGAAAAAAGTAAGTGTATTTTAATGATATAAATAATCAAATCAATTTTCTTAAACATTTTCATATATCACAATTCGGGATGGTACACCTTTTGTCCAGATTCTTATATTCAAATTAGATCCTTCTTTTTTTTGGTGCATATTGAGTTATTACTCGTACTTCCCTTGAGTTTGTTTAAACAAAATATAACTTAACTAAGTAAGAGAAATAACCAATTTGTTTGTGCTAATATTGTATTACATCGACATCACTGATCAGTTTCTAGCTATCATGATCGACGTTCCAATACTTGTAATATACTAGTAACATGTATCGACCAAAACTTCCAATATTTGGAATGGTTCATAAAACTTAATCACAATTCAAACTCCAAAGAAATAAAATTAAAATCTGTATGGCAATGTATCTTCTGGCTTTTTTTATTTATGACAATAGATCACCAGCAGCAGAAACTGGATTTAACCATGATCCACATATAGTTTGTCCAAAAGAATTAAAAGTCTGGACCAAAGGGCTATTATTATGTATTTCAAAGGGGTAAACAAGATATGATGGTAAAGTGTCACACGAACTCTTGGCATTGGAAAGATCCAGAGAAAAGCAAAAGCTCTCGAGAAAGTAGCACTAAAAATTGGTGGTTGAGACAAAAACCCATTATCTTCAATGCTAAAAGTGATTTAAAGAAAATTATGTTTTCTAATTTCACTATTTTGTTTGTTAACTGGAGTTATTAAAATTTTGCTAGCGTGACGACAACGCTGAAGTTCCACCATCTCATATGCCGATAATATCGCTGACTAAATATCCATCCGGTTCTTTTATGATTTAATTCAAACTTGAATTACGGGTCCTATTATTATCTCTTCATTTGGATAGTTGAATACTTTATACGTTTTTTAAATGAAATTTAATATACTGGACATAGTTCTTCGTCACATGTGTCCTTGTCATTGTTAATTAGTTGTATATTTAGAATGATAATGCCGTTAATCGCTCACTTTAACCTTTCAATATTTACCGTTCCACTATCCGTTAATCGTAGTTATTTTTCGTAAGATCTAATTAACAATCTCAATGGTATTCGTGGTGTTTAAAGCAGATAGGCTTCATCACTTTATGAGCAAATTAAATAATATGCATGTGGCTGTGATGTGTGAAACAAGTCAATGAATCTCTCTAGCCATGATAATTACAACTAGAATTTAAGAAAATGATCAAATTATACATAACTTTAAGAAAAGTCTTGAAATATAAAGTGGGTAAGAGCGATAAAAAAGAATGATCATGCATGAATCATGATGCATTAGATACTGCATGTTCCTTTAGTGTGAAGCATAGTTAGGGCCACTGACCACCGCACTCCAGTGGCATGAAGCACATTAGTTGTCAAACGTTGTCGCATAAACACAATCCTTTAAATTTTAAAGTGAAATTTAAACTTAAATGTATGCTTGAACCTCTAAATACATGATTGTGTAAACGATAGGATCCATCATGTCAAATGTTTGGAGGATGTCTTAAAGTACGATGGAAAAAGAATAAAAGAATGGCATGCGCCTCTAACCATTACATTTTACTATTAATAATCAAGTTCGTAACTGATAAGAGTATTAGATTAACACGTAAAATGGATAATATAAACCCTATTTAAAGTCTTAAACAACTTTATCTAGGCCTTGAACGTTTCTACCCTAACCCAAAATACATACCTATATCCGAACTGAAAAATCCAAAATCGGATCCAAACCGTAATACAAAAATATCCGAACGAGACTTATAGCTTAGTACTTTGGAGTTCCGATATAACCCGAACCGAACTGAAATCCAAACTAAGATCCGAAGGTATCCGAAACTAGTTAAATATGTTACTATTTTTATATATGTTAAGATAATTTAGCTATTTTATAGTGTCTTATAAGATTTTTGTAATTTGTTTTATTTGTTATTTTGAATATTTTTAGTTAATATAATTAGTTTAACTAATTTTTAATTCAATTTGTGAATAATATATATTCTGACTTTTTTGTCAATTTTTTAGGTTTTTAAAAATATATTTTTAAACGATTTTAAATATTGGTTATAATCCGATCTGAACCAAATCCGGAAGGAATCAGACCGAATCCAACTCGATAGTTAGTAAAAACCGAAATGATACTTGTGAGCATAATATCGAAAATCTGAATCAACCGAATCAAGACCTATTGGACACCCGAACGTCCATGCCTAGCTAGCTTGATCAATATATCTTGGGAGTTTTTCAAGATTATAGTTTTTTCTTTGAAAATATTGTTGAAGTTTTAGCGATCGTTTTGTTGTTTTTGTTTGGACACCAAGAACGATGAACTACCCCCGCTATTATAGTCTAATAATATTCTTTTTATTTAATAGGACGACGATAATTTTGGAAGGAATAATAATAGACAACTAAGATTAGTACTTTTTAAATTAAAGTATAATGGGACAAAAACACATGGTCTACAAATAATTCTCAACACATGAAATCCAAAATTGACGTCTTGAAACCAATTTAATTTGACCTACTAAATTGACTAAGTTTAATAATAAAAATGGCTGAAATATCTTATCAGGATTTAGTTTTACTAAAAACCAAAACGGAATATATTAACACCGTTAAGCAGTAGCTGTCCTCCGTGAGATTCGGTTAGATGATGGATTCTAAAACCCGGTTCATACGCTAACGTTCACGGGGAAAAAGACTTAACCACGGTTAACTAATTTTACACATTTAACTCCGGTTCGCTGTTTTATTCCAAGTCTATCGTTCGTTAGAGAGGGAGAGGGACAGATCTGTGAAGTTGAGATCTTTCTTTTCACTTTCTTCGTTGTCTCTCTCTGTCTACACGCTTGTGCTGTGTTGTGTGTGCCCACTTTCTCTCTCTCCCTCTCTCTCTTCGCACTATAACCTTTTCATCTTTAGCAGAGTCTCAGAGAAGAAGCTAACTTCTAAGTTAATTTTAGCTTCAAAGTTTTCATCTTTCCAAGATAGAAACCCCCATCCTAAAAAAAAACTTGCTTTCTATTTCTGGGCATTGATCTAATCTACAAGTTATATAGATTAAACCCATAAAAAACAAACCTTTTTTTTTGTATTTCCCCTGTTTTTTCTCAACTACTTGAGAAAGAGTTTGTTTACGTCTCTTCTTTCGTGACGTCAATGGTGGTGAAGATGATGAAGTGGCGGCCATGGCCGCCGCTGGTAACGAGGAAATACGAGGTGAAGCTATCGGTGAGGAGATTGGAAGGTTGGGATCTGGTGAGGGAACCGGAGAAGGAGAGATTGACGGTGGAGATTCGGTGGAAAGGACCAAAGGCGACATTGGGATCTCTGAGGAGGTCGGTGAAGAGGGACTTCACCAAGGAAGCTGTGGCCGAAAGCGACGTCGTTTCGTGGGAAAAGGAAGAAGGGGATGAGTTTCAGAGCTTATGCTCTCTCACGTCTTACAAGGAGGACACTCTGTTTTATCCTTGGGAGATTGCTTTCTCTGTCTTCACCAATGTAAGTATTCAATAACCGAACTCCAAACGGTTAGAGGGTTTTGATTGGTTAGTATCTATGGATTTGAAGTCATAAGGGTCTTATAGATTCAAAGCTAGAGACTTTGTTATATATTGATTTGGTTTGTTTAGTTGCTATATAGATTCTTCATTCTTGGTTCTGTGTGGTTGTGTCAATGTACCTTAAAGACAAACAAGAGAGACATGTCTGATTAAAATTTGATTCCAGGGAATGAAGCAAGGGCAGAAGAATAAAGCTCCTCTCGTTGGAACAGCAGTTTTGAATCTTGCTGAATACGCCCGTGTAACTGATCAAAAAGAGTTTGAACTAAACATTCCTCTCACGCTCTCTGCTTGTATAGCCTCTGAGCCACATCCCTTGCTCTGTGTACGCTCCCTTCTCTCTTCATTACATCTTTACTTACATTGGCGGTTTCTTGAACTTGGGGATTCTCTTTGTTCTTTAGGTATCATTGAGCCTGCTTGAGCTAAGAACCACTCCAGAAACCTCAGACTTACAAACAGCGGTTGTGCCCGTCCCATCTCCACCTCCACCTCATGAAACTCACCCAACTGAGAAGGAAGATGTTTCTGCAATCAAAGCAGGTCTAAGGAAAGTCAAGATCTTTGTTTCCACAAGGAAAGCCAAGAAGGCTTGCCGCGAAGAAGAAGAAGAAGAAAGATGCTCAAGCTTTGAATCATCAGAATCACTTGACCTTTCCGAGGAAGGTTCTGATGAATGCAAAGAAGATTTGATGAGTGTGAGAAAATCTTTCTCCTATGGACCTTTGTCTTACGCAAACGGTGCTGGAAGTTCGTTGAACCGTGGCACAAAAGTCAGCCAAGAAGACGAAGATTGGATTTATTATAGCCACAGGAAGTCTGACGTAGGAGGAGGCTGCTCGGACGTTGAAGACTCCTCTGCTGGTTTGGTGTATGAGACATCAGTTCCTCCACGTCGTAGCATATTGCCATGGAGGAAGAGGAAGCTGAGCTTTAGGTCTCCGAAGGCCAAAGGAGAGCCTTTGTTGAAGAAAGATAATGGAGAAGAAGGTGGAGATGACATTGATTATGATCGGAGACAACTTAGCTCAGATGAAGCTCTTGTGGTAAGATCTCATAAGCTCACCCAACTCCTATGTTATAGTTCTTGTCAATGTTAGAAAAATGAGTAATAGGCGATTTGCATAAGACTAGCTACTACGTATTATGGACTATTGATTTAATTTATATATTTTATATTGATATTAGATATTTCAATTTTAAGTTTAGTTATAAAATTATTTTGATAAATTATAAAAATAGACATTAAAAAAAGAAATTAGACAAATTTGCGAATTTACACTAACATTGTTTGATTTGACATATTTAGACTAATTTAGATAAGGGAATTGCATGGTATAACACCAAAAGAACTCAAAATTCACCCACTAACCAAAATAACACTCTCTCGCCTCTTTTCTCTTTCTACCTTCTCTCTATAAAACTTTTTTTTTTTTTGCTATTTCACAAATAAACCCTTTACATAAATTTAAATTTATTTTAACCGGCTTAGAACAGTTTAAACATGTATGAAGTGCATAAATCGGATTTTATGAAAATGTTTCGGCTATAATCGATTTGCCACCTATACCAATTTTTTAGAACATTGGTTTTTGTTAGTGTTTGTGTCTCAACTTGTGGCATATTGTTATATTTGCAGAGGAGAAAAACAGATGAAGATACATCAGCTAATCATCCACAATCTTCTTTCTTGGAGTTTGGAGACGACAGTTTTGCTATTGGAAGCTGGGAAGAGAAAGAAGTGGTAAGCAGAGACGGACACATGAAGCTTCAGACAAATGTCTTTCTTGCTTCCATCGACCAGAGAAGCGAGCGTGCAGCTGGTGAGAGTGCATGCACCGCTCTTGTAGCTGTCATTGCGGATTGGTTCCAGAAGAACGGTAACCTCATGCCGGTTAAGTCTCAGTTCGATAGTTTGATCAGAGAAGGCTCACTGGAGTGGAGAAACCTCTGTGAGAACGAAACGTACATGCAGCAGTTCCCCGACAAGCATTTTGATCTCGACACTGTGTTACAAGCAAAGATCAGGTCTCTAACTGTTGTCCCAGGGAAGTCTTTTGTCGGTTTTTTCCATCCAGAAGGGATGATCAACGAGGGAAGCTTCGAGTTTCTGCAAGGAGCTATGTCTTTCGATAGTATTTGGGATGAGATTGATGATGATGATGAGAGTGACTCTCCTCCGCGTGTTTACATTGTGAGCTGGAACGATCACTTCTTTGTACTCAAAGTTGAAAACGAAGCTTACTATATCATTGATACTCTTGGAGAGAGGCTATACGAGGGTTGTGATCAAGCTTACATTTTAAAGTTCGATGAAAAAACCGTTATCCACAAGAATCTTCAAGCAGAGGAGTCAGAATCAGAACCTGAACCAGAGGTTGTGTGCAGAGGGAAAGAGTCATGTAAAGAGTATATAAAGAGTTTCTTGGCGGCTATACCGATAAGGGAGTTACAAGAGGATATCAAGAAAGGATTAGCTTCAACTGCACCCGTTCATCAACGCTTACAGATCGAGTTTCATTACACGAAGATGATGAGTAGAGACAAAGATGTAGTAGCTGTCTGAATAGTTAGGCTGAGTAAGGTAACGTTTTGAGGTTCTTGTAAGTTTTGTAAGTCTCTTTAGCTTTAACTAACTTGTGAATGTAAGAGTTGACTCTCATCTTTTATTCAGACATGATTTTGTTCACTCATAGCAACAACAAACAGATCAAAACGCACAGTTTTACAAATCAGTTTGATCAAGAAATCAAACGTAGGTTGTGACATAGAACATCTCCTCACTGCTGCAACTGATCATAGACATTGTAAACAAGCCAACCTTCAATGGCTGCAGCTTCAAGACGATCTTCAGCCCCTGCTTCATCCCACTTAGACTGAATCGAATCAAGTCTACTCATGTCATACGAAAGTATCTTATGAGCTAACTCTCTAGTTCCAAGAAACTCAACAATAGGAGTTCCTCTAGCTACAGCAGCTAACTTCCCAATCTCCAAAGAGCTTCTGATCACAATCCCATGATTCTCTTTAAGCAAAACAAGGTCTTCTTGGATCTGGACACCGACGAATGTGACGAACTTGGAAGCAAAGAAGCGGTATAGATCCTTGAGGTTGTTGTCACTGAACTTGTTTGGAAGGCGTAGGAAGAGACATAAGTTCTTGGTGCTTAGCTTCACTGAGGATAGACGCAGCTCTGACTTTGTGTTCACGGATTCAACGTCCCAGTAGATGTCGAAGACAATGGCTCTGTTTCCGTTCCAGACGCAGTCTTCTAGGATACGGGAAAGGTAAGGAGAGATGTCGGTTGAGGGTT
>MU106224.1:54097-155606 GCA_012274485.2 Sinapis alba
GTAGCTGTCATTGCGGATTGGTTCCAGAAGAACGGTAACCTCATGCCGGTTAAGTCTCAGTTCGATAGTTTGATCAGAGAAGGCTCACTGGAGTGGAGAAACCTCTGTGAGAACGAAACGTACATGCAGCAGTTCCCCGACAAGCATTTTGATCTCGACACTGTGTTACAAGCAAAGATCAGGTCTCTAACTGTTGTCCCAGGGAAGTCTTTTGTCGGTTTTTTCCATCCAGAAGGGATGATCAACGAGGGAAGCTTCGAGTTTCTGCAAGGAGCTATGTCTTTCGATAGTATTTGGGATGAGATTGATGATGATGATGAGAGTGACTCTCCTCCGCGTGTTTACATTGTGAGCTGGAACGATCACTTCTTTGTACTCAAAGTTGAAAACGAAGCTTACTATATCATTGATACTCTTGGAGAGAGGCTATACGAGGGTTGTGATCAAGCTTACATTTTAAAGTTCGATGAAAAAACCGTTATCCACAAGAATCTTCAAGCAGAGGAGTCAGAATCAGAACCTGAACCAGAGGTTGTGTGCAGAGGGAAAGAGTCATGTAAAGAGTATATAAAGAGTTTCTTGGCGGCTATACCGATAAGGGAGTTACAAGAGGATATCAAGAAAGGATTAGCTTCAACTGCACCCGTTCATCAACGCTTACAGATCGAGTTTCATTACACGAAGATGATGAGTAGAGACAAAGATGTAGTAGCTGTCTGAATAGTTAGGCTGAGTAAGGTAACGTTTTGAGGTTCTTGTAAGTTTTGTAAGTCTCTTTAGCTTTAACTAACTTGTGAATGTAAGAGTTGACTCTCATCTTTTATTCAGACATGATTTTGTTCACTCATAGCAACAACAAACAGATCAAAACGCACAGTTTTACAAATCATTTTGATCAAGAAATCAAACGTAGGTTGTGACATAGAACATCTCCTCACTGCTGCAACTGATCATAGACATTGTAAACAAGCCAACCTTCAATGGCTGCAGCTTCAAGACGATCTTCAGCCCCTGCTTCATCCCACTTAGACTGAATCGAATCAAGTCTACTCATGTCATACGAAAGTATCTTATGAGCTAACTCTCTAGTTCCAAGAAACTCAACAATAGGAGTTCCTCTAGCTACAGCAGCTAACTTCCCAATCTCCAAAGAGCTTCTGATCACAATCCCATGATTCTCTTTAAGCAAAACAAGGTCTTCTTGGATCTGGACACCGACGAATGTGACGAACTTGGAAGCAAAGAAGCGGTATAGATCCTTGAGGTTGTTGTCACTGAACTTGTTTGGAAGGCGTAGGAAGAGACATAAGTTCTTGGTGCTTAGCTTCACTGAGGATAGACGCAGCTCTGACTTTGTGTTCACGGATTCAACGTCCCAGTAGATGTCGAAGACAATGGCTCTGTTTCCGTTCCAGACGCAGTCTTCTAGGATACGGGAAAGGTAAGGAGAGATGTCGGTTGAGGGTTCAATGTCAATGGCTTTGGTCTGGATCCAAGAATCATCGACCATTGAGAATCCTGGACCATCAAAGGAGGCCATGTGATTCTGGAAAAAAACGATGATAAAAGTACATATTAAGACAGCATCATAGATCCATTAGCTTAGAGAAACAGATCATAGTTCTGTTCCAATGTATGAACTAATCGGTTGTGTGGATAAGAAAGAAAAGGTAAGACCTTTACTTGAAGTCTTTAAGTATCAATCAGAGAAAAACAGACATAGAAGATTGTGTTAAACACACAAAAGATAAAGAAGAGGAAGACCAAACCTTGAGAGATTCGCTGGGGGAAGGAGAGAAACTGCTGTTGTGTTTCTGTCTGGAGAGAGAGAAGAGAGAAGAGAGAAGAAAAAGTATTTGGACATCACTGCGCGAGTGAATATAAAGGGCTGTTCAGCGAAGGACACGTCTCAATGCCAGTATTGGTGTTTGTTTGATAATTATTTTAAAAAATCCAATCTAAACATTCTGTTACAAAACGATTGTTTTTAAATGATCTTTAAAAAATTGGTCAAAACTAAAAACTAAACGCTGCATAGGTGCTAATCTTTTACAAAATGTTTATTCACTGTCTAGCGATTTGTTAAACATGAACATTGGATTTGATTGCTTGATGTCAGAAACCTATGTAAGTTTTGATTTTTAAAGGGATGTTATAAATTATAAATGGTCCACAGTGACACCAAGATTGATAATTTTCAAATGGTGGTTGTTTTGATAAACAATTTTGGTATAGAGAGAATGTCTTTCTTTTATACAAAGTAAATGTAGCTCTAAATGTCTGCGGCCAGGGATGATCCAAATCCAATCTCAAATGAGAATTTGATGCATGTTAACTCCTTCTTGTGTCCATCAACCATCTTCATTTTAAGTGAGTATGAATTCTATGAAAATAAAGGATTAGATTGGTATAAGAAATACAATATACTAATGGTCATATTAAGCAGAATCTTGACAAATATAGGGTTCAACTTATCCCTTCCACCCATGAAAAATAGTAGGCCATATTTGTTCTGTTAAAGTATAGTATAACATCTTATTCAAATGAACCTTAAACGAATCAGGGTGTCACTATATTCACAATGCTTCAAAATAACAATAAACTTACATGAGGAGTATAACCGGGTAAAACTTGCGAGTGCCTTACCAAGAAATCTCCAATTGCCACTGAACAATTTGTATCATCACACAAATCATGTGTCTCTGAATGAATATGCCATCCAAAGTATGAAACTTCGATCACCAGCTTTCCTCTTGAGATCACATTGTCTTCATGTATACAAAACAAACAAATCAAAAACCATTAGAACAGCAAAACTCCATCTAAATCATTCTACTTCTTGAAGAATAGCTAGAAAAACAAGAACAATCAAAGATCATCATTCTCAGAACATAACAAGTGCAAGTTGTAACATTAAAAAACACAACTATAAACACTCTTATATAACAAAAAACATCAAAATAATTGAACGAACAAAGATCTTCATACTCTTCGTTGTCATCTGGAACCAAACACATAACAAATCAGATCAAGATCAAAATCATCTTTAATAAGATTAAATTATTATAGCAAACTCGATCAAGACACTATAATCAAACATCTGGCAATCAAGAATCAGTGAAGCATACAATAGCGCTTTTGGGAGACCAGACATACCGCAATACTCTACAGTGGCGGAACCAGAAATATTTTGTATTGGGGTCAAAAAAATTTTATGGGGTCAAAATTTATTTTTAATTGGGGTCAAAATAATTTTTCTTAAAGAAAAATAAATAAATTTTTAAAAATGGTGAGGTCAGCTGACCCCACTCTCACCACCCTCCCTCCGCCCCTGTCCGACATCAGTGGCTCTAACAATAGCTGATACAAAGAGAAAGTAAGAAGGTAGAGAAAATCTTGACATGATGATTGATAGATTCTTGAAGTTAAGAAAAAGAAGAAGAAGCAGAGTTCTAGAGTTACAGTGATGATTGAAGGCCGAGGAGAGTAACAAGCAAAAGAGATAGAACAAAAATGCGGAATCATTTCACGAGGAATGTCGCATAGATCTTTAACCGTTCATTTAAGGTTGGTTCCTTGATTTCTGCAAGCAAACGGCTTAGATTTTCTAGTAAATCTATAGGATTTAAGCAGTGAATAAACCTTTACGCGGGATTATTTTTCTTTTACATTTTTAACTGTGATTTTGGTTACCACCTGGCTCCAAAAAATAGTTGGACTTTGCCATTTTAGAGCATCATTATCTCCGGTCTACGGTTCTTAACTCATGATTTGATATATTTTTTTTTTACATTTTTCGGTTAAAAGACAACTTTCATTCGAAACTAAGAATTCCGGTTAAAAAATCGGAGATAATGATGACCTTAGATTCTATCCTTTTCAATATTTAGCACACAACTAATAATTTTGGAAAAGAAAAATAATAAGTCCATATCTTATCTACCTACGTTCTAACACAGATATATTTTTTTCTTTCTAAATATTACTTCTCCTGTTTATATTAAGTATCATTTTACTTTTTATTATTAATATTATCTTAACATTTCAATATAAATATTAAATAAATTTAATTAATAGAAAAATCAAACAAAATAATGTATTAAATAAAAATAAAACAGAAATTTAAAGTTTTTTTTTATTTGTATTTAAAATCTTTAAAATACGCTTATAATGAAACAGAACAAGTATAAATATAATATTATAAGTCAAAAACATTTCTCATGAGTTATAAGTCAAAAACATTTCTCATGAGTTATAAGTCAAAAACATTTCCCAAACAGGTTTGACCTGGTTCAAAAAGAGAAATGGATCCGAATCAGATTATCCGCAGTTACAGATGCATCGGTTCGACCGGCCGGTCTAGATCTAAAATCTTTGGTCACTCGTATACGAACACAAGACCAAAATAAACCCTAAATCTCTCTCCCTCTCTTCTTTACTCCCTTCTCTCTTCTTTACTCCCTTCTCTCTCGTTTCTCCGTAGCTCATTCACGCATCTACAATGGCGTCGATGATGGTAAGTTGCATCTACACTCTCAGTGAATACATATATATGTTCAGATACTGACTGATGTGAATCTACTTTGGTGTGAGCAGCAACCGCAAATCATTCTGCTGAAGGAAGGCACAGACACTTCGCAGGGGAAAGCGCAGCTAATCAGTAACATCAACGCCGTCACGGCGGTTGGCGATGTGGTTCGAACCACGCTCGGGCCACGAGGGATGGACAAGCTCATCCACGACGATAAGGGATCCGTCACCATTTCCAACGACGGCGCTACTATCATGAAGCTTCTCGATATTGTTCATCCCGCCGCTAAGATCCTCGTCGATATCGCCAAATCTCAAGATTCAGAGGTGCGGTTTTGCCTGGCTCCAAATATATCGCAAATTGAATTTACTGATTTTATCACTATTGAGCTGGGTCCTGGATCTTCAATGTTCGTATTATGGATTGTGATACAGTATGCAGATCTTAGAATTGTGATTGAGTTTAATTTTTTCTCTGCTGCTTCTGTTGTTGGTTAGGTAGGTGATGGGACAACTACAGTTGTTCTTCTTGCAGCTGAGTTCTTGAAGGAGGCTAAGCCATTTGTTGAGGATGGTGTTCACTCTCAGAATCTGATTAGGAGTTATCGTACTGCGAGCACTTTGGTTTGTGTTTACTGTACGTTTTGCAGTTACTGGATCTTTTGCTACCCTATCTAATAAACGAGTGTTTGACTGACGATGTAGGCGATTGAGAAGGTGAAAGAACTCGCTGTTAGCATTGAGGGGAAGAGTGTAGAGGAAAAGAAAGGTCTGTTGGCTAAGTGTGCTGCTACCACTCTTTCCTCTAAGCTTATTGGTGGAGAAAAGGAGTTTTTTGCTACTATGGTTGTTGATGCTGTTATGGCCATTGGAGATGACGACAGGCTTAATTTGATTGGGATCAAAAAGGTAAAACATTTTGAAGCTTTTTAATTGGCCTTGCATTGGGAGTTAAGTTCATGTTACTTGATTTTTTTTTTTTTTGTATTCACTATGCATCTATGTATCTATGTGCAAACTTGTGTTTTTGTTCTGTTTATCCTGCAACTTAAACACTGGTCATTAATGAATTTTCTGCATGGCTGTGATAAATTTCAATAGGTTAGCGCGTACATTATTCCTATTAGTTTTCTAGTCGCAGTCATGTACTACAGCAGGCGTATCTATCCCGCCTCTATTCACTGTATTTCGTTTCCAAGTTCCAGTTAGATTTGGGGAAGTGGGAATGGGCATAGTGCTACATGGTATAAATGTTTGATATCTATAACAGATTGTCTCAGATTGGAAACTTTTAAGATCAAAGTCGTTTATATGAATTTCCGTTTGTGCTTATGCTTTTAAAGCCAGCTTAGTGATGCTTCTAAGCTAATGTTATGGTTTGCTCTGCAGGTTCCTGGTGGCAACATGCGAGACTCTTTCCTAGTTGATGGTGTGGCTTTCAAAAAGACATTCTCATATGCGGGTTTTGAACAACAGCCAAAGAAGTTTCTTAATCCCAAAATCCTCCTGCTTAACATCGAGCTGGAGTTGAAATCTGAGAAGGAAAACGCCGAGATTAGGTTGGATTTCTGGCTCTTTCTGTTAAATGTTTCCTTCAGTTAATCATATGTTGGCCTTATTTGACTCAATTTCTGTCATTTGTTTTCAGGCTATCGGATCCATCACAGTACCAGTCAATAGTCGATGCAGAATGGAATATAATTTATGACAAGCTCGACAAATGTGTCGAAAGTGGAGCAAAAGTTGTTCTTTCTCGATTGGCTATTGGTGATCTAGCTACTCAGGTTTGTCGATTCCTTATTTCTCGAATGACTATTTACTTCTTTCTTTCTTCTTGAGATATAAACATCTTGGGACATAATTACATTGGTCGGTTATAGTTACCATGTCTAGCGTAGAAGATACTTTATTTCGTCAGAAACCAATCATATTCGTTGCTTTTGTTAATCAATATTGTTCAGAATGATATCTTGCATTTTTTATAAATCAAGAGAGTGCTTGACTGTGTTTCCTTATTTTAACTGAAGACAGTTGGCATATTTTTCAGTACTTTGCAGATCGTGATATTTTCTGCGCTGGCCGTGTAGCAGAAGAAGATCTTAACCGCGTGGCTGCTGCCGCTGGTGGAACAGTTCAGACAAGTGTTAACAATATAATACCCGAGGTTAGTAGAAAATGATTTTCTTTTTCTTGCTATTTAGACATGCTTACAAGCTTCTAGCGATTCGTTGATTATGTTCCTTTGAATCAGAGGTTGGTTTTAATCTTGTGCAGGTTCTCGGAACTTGTGAAATATTTGAGGAAAAACAAGTTGGTGGGGAGAGGTTTAACATATTCAGTGGTTGCCCTTCAGGACGTACAGCAACTATTGTCCTCCGTGGTGGAGCTGATCAGGTTATACATCTAATATGAAAAAGGCTTGATGAAACGGAAAAAAGAATCATCATTAATATGACTTTCCTTCGAATACGTTAATGGCAGTTCATCGAAGAAGCTGAGCGGAGTTTACATGATGCGATTATGATTGTGAGAAGAGCTGTGAAAAACTCAACTGTTGTTCCTGGAGGTGGAGCTATAGATGTGAGTATCCTTCCTTCATCCACCATGGTTTGATTTTAAAAATTTTTCACATAGGTTTATAACATTGACAATGAAAGAGACTGTTCTTTGTTGTAGATGGAGATAAGCAAGTACCTGAGGCAGCATTCACGAACAATTGCTGGGAAGTCACAGCTTTTCATCAACTCGTATGCAAAGGCCCTGGAGGTACACTTCTGGTTGTCTTGGATGATTTGCTTTTGTCCATCCTGATTTCTGAAAATTCCTTAACTGCTATGCACATATCAAAATGCTTACTGATTGTGGTGTGTTTTACAGGTAATTCCACGACAGTTATGTGACAATGCTGGATTTGATGCAACTGATGTGCTGAATAAATTAAGACAAAAACACGCCATGCAAAGCGGTTAGAATTCTTTCACGTTCACAAGCTTCGATTGATGTATGAATCATTTTGATAGGCAGCTTAATCTCATTTAATGAGGCTATCATGTCTGTGTTATAACAGGTGAAGGAGCGTCTTATGGAGTGGACATTAACACTGGTGGAATCGCTGATTCATTTGCAAACTTCGTCTGGGAACCAGCAGTTGTGAAGGTATTGCTAGAATGTGTACCTTAGGAATGTTCTCTTTTGTGTGAATATCTTTTATGGAAAGGTTTATTTATTATCGATTATTTGTTTCCCCTTGACAGATTAATGCTATAAACGCTGCGACTGAAGCAGCTTGCCTTATCCTTAGTGTGGATGAAACTGTGAAGAACCCTAAAGTAATTAACACTTACTCTCATTTCCTTCTTTTGTATGTTTTGAGAATGTGTATTGATAATTTTATTAAAAAATTGCAGTCTGAGAGCGCACAGGGAGATGCTGCCGGTGCTATGGGAAGAGGACGCGGAGGAGGTCGTGGCCGTGGTATGAGGAGGCGATAAGTTTTCTCTACGTGCAGCAGTCTTCTCTGAATTTTAGCTTTGTTGAATTTTGATCTTTGAAATCAAAAAGCTAGTATGGTGTTTGTGTTTGTTTGACGTATGTCCATACTCCATACAATTTTGTGACACTCGAGAAACTAAATTTGCTTAATTAGATCAAGACGAGGATGAATCATTGTATCAAATTCAGTTGGTGATGCATCTCTCTCTACCTATAATTATTGCTCTAAGAGCTTCGAACCTTAGTAAGTAGAGGTACATCAATGCATGGGAACTTCTTCCACTCATCAAAATGATCTCTAAGTATCTCTTTTGCTTTCTCTTTCAAATTCAAACCACAGTCCACTCTTAAGACAGAACAAAGCTTCTCTACTGTCCCAACGCTAACCATCCCTTCCACCACTGCGTTTACCGGCGAGAATTTGGACAATGTGCTTTGGATTGAGAGAGCTCTATCGTCTGCTGCAGTCGAAGCCCACAATACTCGTTTCGTCACTATGGCGATTCCGCCTCTATGAGCAAGCATCTCGGCTCTACCATCTGCGCAACAACATAAACGAGACAAGATTCCTAACACAAGTTCAGTGGTTCTCTTCTCGCCAGTGTAGCTTATTTCGAGATCGATGAGTTCAGAAACCGCACCTAGATCCACGAGGATGGTTTGGTTCCGGCTCCAAGAGAGGTCTCTAGAAGAATCATCAGCGCCGCAGTCACACCCACGTTTAATAACCAAGCTACGTTCAAGTTTTGACCTCACGCTAGAACTTGATGGTTGTAACGTAGCACTCACGCTAGAGATAGTGAGATTGAAACTACTTACTACATCCTTGAGAAAACATATGATCCCTTTGAATATCTCGGCACCCAACCTCTTGACGATACGAGAGGAAGCATTTTCCTTTACATTCCTCAAGAGCACGATATAATTCGTTTATAACTTCAGTTAGCTCTAAGAGTAACATCTACATTTTGTTTTAATTTTACTTCTATATTTCACGCATTCATTGTGATAAATATAAAAAAACATAGTACTTAGACAATCATGAAATATTCTCTTTTGGAACGTTGATTTCTGAGTTCATGTTAATTATAATTGAATAAATGCTTCTGAAA
This sequence comes from Sinapis alba, assembly GCA_012274485.2. Taxonomy (NCBI): domain Eukaryota; kingdom Viridiplantae; phylum Streptophyta; class Magnoliopsida; order Brassicales; family Brassicaceae; genus Sinapis; species Sinapis alba. The sequence goes on from MU106224.1 coordinate 63,232, forward strand.
TTGTTGAAATATGATGCTCTTTTATATCAAATTTTAGGCCATTAAAGTAACAAAACTTACCAACCAAGTTAACTCAACTAATTAAAAGTTTCTCCCTTAAATCTTACGAGAGTTTGAATTTTGTGATTATTGTTACCCTTGATGATTAGTTTAAAATTATGGGCTCTAAAATCTCGTGATTATGTATTTTTTAGTTAATTACAAATAAAAATATGTTTTGCTTTTGTATTGGGCTATATGAACCTTTATTGTATTGTATATTCTTTTGGACACTAATTTTTTCGCGAATTAAACTTGGTTATCCTTGTGGATAAAAAAATTGTAACATCGTTTGAGATAAATACTTAAAAAACAGTCATACAATCTTTCTTTTTTCTCTTGGGATAATTAATCTCTCTAAGTTTATGTTTATCTGAGTTCATGCTGGTTATAATTTAATAAATACTTGTGTTTCATTCCTTTGGGAAGTGAAGAAGAACAATATGATCTCTTAGTTTCTTCTTCTTCTTCTTCATTCGTCCTCATACCCCCAAAATCATTCTCCATGGAAACCATCTTAATCAAAACATTTCTCAGCATCTTCAAGGGAGTTCATGTTCCGTTCACCTCACTTTTCTTTGGTATTTATCCCTTTCATATTATTGAGTCAAACTAGTGATCAATCATCTAAGATAACCTGAAAATGCAAAGAAGTTATAAGTCTTGTGGAAAAAACATTGTAAAAGAGTTTTACATAATTAATTAACTAATCGCTTCCAAGAACTATCAAGATCCTAGGTAGGATCATAAAAATGAGATTAACATTTTTGTTTTGACGAAAAATGAGAGTTACCTATTGTTTTTTTCTATATCGTTCTCTCACTTTTTTATTTGTTCTTATAAATATACTTGATTTTCAATCAACATAATTTATTCGAGTTACAAGGAAAGAAATATACAATTTTGTTTACAAGATTCATGTGCAATAAGATTTCATATTTGATCAACCAAAAAGTTATGCTAAACAAACACTTGCTAGGACAACACATGATAAGAATTAGGAGAACGAAGAGGCAGATGAAACTTTGGTTTCATTTTATAAAAATAGAATAGTATAATAAACATTATTTTATAATGCATCATATAATTTAACAAAGGTTCAATCAAGATAACTCATTTGCATCATAATGAGAAGATAAAGGACTTTCAACTTCAGCAGAACATCTATTCCAGACTTCATTGGTTTTGAAAGAAACTTGAGAAGCAAAGCGTTTGAGTTGATATAATCGAAACGTAAACTTTCTAAACTCCATGTAGCATTTTTTTCCAGCTCTTACTACCTTCAGACAACACTCTCTGGAAACAGGTTTATTCGTAAGAATCTCTTTAAGAACATCATCATTACATATCCCAATACCGCTGTGCCCCATCTTGTATGCGCAGGTTTCGAGATAAGCTATGTATTTTGGTGGCAGATTCTCGAGCATATAAATATTATAATCTTCCGAAGCCGGTGATATCGCCCTCAATGCTTCCATCTCACGACCAGGATTGACCAATGGTTCATCGTCAACATCATTATGGCTCAAACTTGAACACACATTTGATCCTAAACTGGCAATAATGAAAAATGCTATGAAAATGGTCTTCATCTCCATCCTTTATGATTAATAACTTTCTTATTTTATTTTCTTATTCTCATGATCTATAAGTGTGTATATATAGTAACTGACTCGCTTTGAATATTATTCTCAGTGATTTGCATTAATTATAAAATAACAATTTCTAGTTGTTTTGCAACAACAAAGTTCTTTTATTACTTCAGTTAACTTTAAGAGTAACATCTACATATTGTTTTAAATTTACTTTTTTTTTTTGTTTCAAGCATTCACTGTGAAGAAGTACAGTATGATTTCTTCTTCTTATTCTTTATATGTTGTTTATTTTCTCTTTGACACAAGAATCGAGACAACCGAAAGTTCTCCATTTCCCGACGCGGGTGGAGCAAAAGCTCGCCGGCGTCAACTTTGTTTCTCCTTGTTATTGATTCCCTTTGGTCAAAGCTCTCTTTTTGTTTCTTTCTTTAATTTTACGGAACTTTCTTTTTCGGTCTTGCGCTCGACTATGACTATGTCAATGGTCGTGGTCTCTAGTAAGCTCACCGGAATCGATCTATTTCCCGGGGGTTCCCGGAACACTGGTGCATGTGCAAGTGACACTTCCTCTCACTGTAGCCTCCACATGGAGCTGCAGTTTTCTTTGAGGCTCAGATCTGCCTCCTCAAGCCGCCGCTATCATGCTTCTTCAACATTTGAACAGCTTGTCGTTCTCTTTGTTGACGACATCCCAACGTCATCAGTAGTAGCAGGCCTCTTCTTGAAGTCGGACAATCCATCCGCTTCTCCAACGATCAGAAGCCTCAACGCCTTTTTAACTGATGATGTTTAGACATCCATCTTCACTTGTTCCTGCTGCCCGCGCCCATCAACCAACATTTCAGATATGTTCACTGCTCTCCTGCTCAGTATTGCCAAAATCAATTGAGGAATCGGACAATTACATGTTTATGTTCAGAATTACATGTTTTTCTATTTGATGCAGTCATTGGTTTAAATCCAATTAGTTCAAGTAAAGCTCATCACCAATGGTCATCTCCGACAAGAGAAACTACCATATTGATATCATTATTCAGTCGGGGCCATGAGAGATCGTTTCACCCATTCCTTTTCTTTGTAGGAGTGAATCTTTCCACCAAAATTCCTCTCCATGAAAGGCACCTTCCTTTTGGCGTCAATGCTAAAGAGTATCGTCGTTTTCCTAACCGTTTATTATCTTGTGTGATGGTTCTTTTGGGACCGGAAGATACAACGAGAATCATTCCGATGAGACTCAAAGTTGTGGAGTGTTCAACGTGACGACGTATAGTGACACTATTTCCAAGTCTGAAAAATTCTAAGGACACAATAATTTCTATGAGATTACTAGCGAGTGGCTTCTTTAGAATCAATTTTGACATTTTATCAAATTTGTCTTAGTTTGTGTTTCTATCTTTCCTTTACTTTGTTCTTAATTTTCTTAAAAACATTGTTCGATGTTGCCTCTACATGTAATCATTTAAATTACGAATAAAGAATAAATTGTGTTTTAAAAAAAAAAATACAATCTCTAATATATTTTAATACTTTTCTCTAAAATAGAAGAATTTTATAACATAAGTGTGCTATACTCCAATGTATTCCTATAAAATAATAATCTCAAAATATAGACTAAAAAATAGAGGAATACTATTTCTTAGACTATCCTCAATGTATATTACTATATGTTCCTCTATAATGAAGTTTGCTCCAATGTATTTTTTTTACAATAATCTTTAAAATATAAAGTAAAAATAAAAATTGATATTCATTCTCCTCTAAGTATAGAAGAAAAATAGTAATCTTTATTTTAGAGAAAGCAATATTATTATAGAGGCAAAAATAACATTAGGTTGGAGATTGATCTTAAAAATAACAATTTATATATAGGGAAAAAAATTAAGTGGGATAGAACAATTTTACCTGGAAATGCTATTATAAAGGTAAAAATAACAATAAGTTAGAAATGTTTATGGTTTAACTTTAAAGTTACAATTTTTTTCTCATATAAGCTTTTTCTTAGTTTTATTTATTTCGGAACATATAGCTAGCATAGTAATGATCTTTTTTTTTTCACTGGGTGGATGAATTTGGATTTTGGAAGGTAATTATAGTCAGAGACTAGATGTGAGGACAAAAAATATAATATATATTCAACATTAAAAATTAAAATTTAATTTACAGAAATTGTATGAGTTAGAAACTTACAAGGAATGTGTTGAAAGGAAATTTAACGGTTGAATTCCTACAGTGAACATGTTGAAAAATTAAATTAGATTCTGTTGCTATTTCAGAGTAGAAAAAATTCAACCTGTTAAATAAGCGGCTTAGCGCCGCATGTTACGTTCCAAAGATTTCATGTTTGTTTCATTTTACGACTAGCTCCCAATAAAAAAATTAACAATTGAATTAATATAGTGAGCATATTGAAAAAACTAATTAGATTATGTAGATTGTCTGAAATTGAAAACATTCAACATTTGAAACAGATGAGTTAGATATCACTAGCTCCACATGTCGTATTCTTGAAATTTTTGACATTTTTCATATCATCTTAATGATTTTAAGTCAATTATTATTATTATTTTTTATGTTCTACACCTATATAAACAGAAACCAGTTTCATCTGAGTTATACATCCAAAAAGTATTTTATTAAAATTTTGTTATTTAAATAAATTATTTTTATATTTTGAAAATCAACTTTCCTACTAATTATTAATCCAATATATATTTCTCTGAAATTCTACAAACTGTTTTTTTGAATCTTATAAATCCAATAATTATTAACTGATCAAATATGATGTTGGATTTGATTAAAAATCGGTTGTAAAGTGTTAAAAGTAAAGATCCGGGTCAAGATTATAAATCAGATTGGCTACAATATAACACACACTAATAAGCCGACGGCTTTTGCTTACGTTTTTTTTTTTTTTTGGCTTTTGCTTATGGTACTGAGTCATATCTCCATAATATTGTTTAATAATAACATTGTTTAATAATTCAATTTTTTATTTGTCGCGTTCATATAAATTTCTACGACTGTAAATTATAAAAATATCATTAATGAATTAAACATTATACTATTTAACTACGATTATTAAAAAGTGATTTCATTAAAATCTCAAAAAATAAGTAAGTGTTGTGCTCATTTTAGCAAACGAAAAAATATTAATTTTTTATATCTTTATCAAAATACATAAATAAAAGTATTTATAAATTTTCTAAATTAGCTTAATGTTTTACTTATACAACAATAATTTTTAGATAATTATTTTTGAAAATTTAAAAATCTTAATATTTTTCTTATATAACATATTTGGCAAAACAGTAAAATTTTGGTATTTATTTAAAAATAAAAAATAATATTTTTAAATTGATTGTGAGCAAGAAAAAATTTATTGGAAAGGGAAAATAAAAATATCATGTACTATAATTATATTTCTATCAAGTAATTACAAATGCTTTGTAAATATCACAACTCAATATACCTTAAATGAACTAAAATATTATACCTTAACGTTATTAAAAACATTTTTTGCTTAATCCTTTTAGTTTAGTGTTTAATTTTTTTTTTGTTGTATATGTATCACGACATATATCTGTAATAAGAATAATAAAATTAATCTGAATTCTTATGTTTAAGATTATTAAAATATTTTATAATATATCTTTTATTCATCAAAAGCTAAAATTACTTAGAATGTATAAAATATTTTAATTATTTTGTATATATTGATATCCATTTATGAACTTTTGAAATTATATTGACTTTATTCGTTTATACAATTTTGTATTGACCATCACTTTATAACTAATATATATATATAAAATAATCAAACCAATTAAACATTATATATCTAAAATTACATGTCTAATTAAAATAACATAATACTATTATAAAAACAATACATGTAAATAAAAATAGTTAGAATTTAAAATAAAATATTAACTAATTACTATAATATATTTATTTTGTTTATATTTATAACCGTGAGCACATAAACATCATTAGCATTAGCATGTATCTTATTTTACAACTTACATCAAAAGGTCAGTCACATCATGAAATCGCGTGGTGTTGAATCGTGGGATTCGTGAGTCGTGAACTTGAGAACTTGGGCTATAGGCGTGTAAAGGTCGAGAACTTATTGGTAGCAGACCCATCTAAGTCTTGGCAATTTTTAAGTTCAGTCCTTTACACTATTCACATTCCAAGTTTACGGATGTAGAAATTAGATAGCAATATGTTGGTTTGAACATGAGTGGTAAGTCTGGCTACACAATTAATACGTCTAACACAAGGAACATGTGTTCGATAAAAGAACAAGAACAAGAAAATCATGTAAGAAAACATACAAAGATTGTATTGCCTCTCAGTTACAAAACCCCATTCTTTATACAAACAGTTGAAATGTTGAGGAAAAAAGAATGAAAAAACAAACCGCATAGGACAAATACTTCCTCCACAACCTGACAACAAGATGGCAGTTCGAGTTGGAGTAAGACACAAAGTTTACCTTCTCAGGTAACACTTTTTCGAAATTCAATTCATCAGTAATTGACTTGGGATTGTAGAGTCAGGAGAATGGTTTTTGTTTGCTTGAATGGATTTGGATATGTTTCACACTTGCGTGCTCCTGAGACATCGCCAATTCCGTGATCGAGGGACCTTTTCTAGTAGCATTTGCAGGCCCATGTTGTTTGTTGACATCCCATACATGTACCTACACGTTTTCATTTGGAACAGAGACGAATGCAAGTTTCAAAATCACCTCCTTTAACACCAACAGTACCTTCTAACTAATCTAAGGAGGAGATTTTATTCTAGTGCAAGAGATGTATCAAGTATTTTTTGGTTCAATGTGTATTTCCCTCAAAGAAAATTTCATGTAGCAATAATATATGCTAAACAGAAACTAGCCAAAGGTTTGTTTACAGACTACTTACTTGCTTCGACGAGCCTTTCTTCTCCAGGAAACAAAAGATGTGATCCACTGCAACCAATAACAATCAAAAGAACAAGTTAGAGTGTGAGACACAGCTTTAGAAGAACCTTCATATCACTATGAAGGAAACATAACAACACAAGAATTGGGGATAAAGAGAGAGCAAAACCACCTTAAAGACTGGCGTAAAAGTCAATAATGTCCCAGCAGTGGATGCTTGTGAACTCCGTTGAGGTACAACTTCCTTTGACAAATGTTGAGCGAGTTCTTTCAACAGTACCATTTGAGCCTTTTCAGTCCTCATAGAAAGAAGCGCTTCTTTCATAGATTCCCTGTCAGCCTCTAATGCCTGAAGCCTCATATAGAGTTTCGTTATATCAGGATCACCATGTTCCATTTGTCCTCTCGGAGAAACTACATTGCCATGGGAAGTTTCAGCCTCGTGTTTCTGTTCAGTTACACCACTATGATAGCCAGAATCAATGGTATAAACTCTGTCATCTCCTATATCCAATGGGTCACTTTTACCATTATCATTCTCTGTATATGATGAGACATGTTCCACTTTCTTAGAGATGCATTCAGATTCAACAAAAACATCATCTTTAGATGCTCCCAAGTGTGAGCTTGATACCCTCCTAAAATGCCTAGGACTCTGACCAACCACCTCCTTCTCTGAAGCAACTCTGAAACCATCATCCAAGCTAGGATTCGTCTCCATCTGGCTGATTCTCTTATCCAAACTCCTCAAATGCTCTCTCCCATGAGGAGAATCAGCTGGTGGGTAGTTCTCATCATCAGCAACATAGATATCAGCTTCAAGAGGATCTTGATTCCCATTTACATTACCACACTTCAAAGAAGGGTACTCATATTCATAATCAAAGCTCGGATTACGACTAAGCAAGCTCATGTCACCACCACCATCACCTTCTCCCTCCATGATCCCATAACTCATCATCCTATGCTTATAACCCTGAGCTTCACACTCAAGAGCCAAGATCGTCTGCTCCCTTTGATTAACCATCTCTTCCAAAGCCAAAATCTCCTGAAGATCATGCTCCATCTTCTCCCCAGCGTAAAGCTTATACTGCCTTAGCTCCATCTGAAGCTCAGCTTTCTCGTGCTGCAACCTCTGCATCACGTTCATCGACTCGTCTGCAGCTGAAGAAGCAGCGTTACGCTCCTTCTCCAGCTCGTCGTAGAGCTCATGGATTGATTGTTGTTGGCTTGTGACGGTCTGGCGAAGCAATTCGCATTCGTTCTCGATGTGGACTTTGGGATTGTTGTTATTAGTCTCTGATTCGTCGTGTCTCCTCTTGATGGAGAGGTTTGAATGGCATCCACAGTCGCAGCATTTGGTGGTTAGATCTTTGGACGGAGATGATGATGATGATGAGGACTCCATATTCACGATTCTAATCTTAAAAAAGCAATTCTCACAACGACGACCAGAAACTATCGAAATTACAGATTAACCCCTATAGATTGCATGTGGAGAAACCAAAAACAACAACCGGTGCTGCTGCTTTCTGGGAATGATGATTTTCCCGGGAAAACAAATAGTTTCGCCGATTCTGCAGGAAACACGAAACTTCTAGTAATTAGATTATTTAGAATCGGAATAGAGAGATTCAGAGAAAATACGAAAACGCAAGTTGAAGCCTTACCTCTCGACGACGGACCCAGAAAATGTTTTTTTTTTTCCTTTCCTCCGGTAAACCAAAATCAATTATTTATTTTTTTAAAAGGGGGAAAATGTCGTAATTAGAAGGTTTGAATAAAATAAAATTTTCTGGTTTTTGAAAGAACCCTAAGAAGCTCCTCCTTATTTGTTCTTCTGTATATTATTTTAGTTTTGATTTTTTTTGGCGCAGGAAGTTTTGAGTTTTGTTTGTTTTCTTTTGAGGAGACGGTGATGGCTGCGTGCGTTGACATGAACGGCTAAAATTTAGTTATGTGAGGTGTAATTTACCTGGAAAAAAAAGAAAGAAAAAGACAGAGTACATGGCGGCATGATTCGTTTTGCTTGTTCGACGAAAAAAGTGTGGGAAAATGTTTTTTTAAAAAGTAATTCACGCGCCAGGTAGGGGTCGAACCTACGGCCTTCTGCTTAGGAAACAGACGCTCTATCCACTGAGCTACAGGCGCTGGTGTTGTACTTATCATCAAAATCTTATTTGATCGGAAAAATTGGCTAATAAGACCATATTCCAAGTAGATTTGTCTCATTATACCTTTGATTATTTTTAACACAAAATTAATCTTATAACCCTCTAACTTAATTTATTAATTAAATTTTATGTTTAATAGTTAAAAATTTGTGTAGTTTATGTTTTGTTTATTTATTAAACTAATAACTTATGTAATTTGAACAGTATTTTAAATATATGTATAACACATACATTTAGTAAAAAGTAAAAATATATTCTTCCAAGTATAATTTAAATTCACATTTTTAATTATTTTAGTATATGTATAATATATGTATAATATATAATCAATTATGTATTTATTATAATAGTAGAAATATAAAAAGATATTCATCAGAATATAATTTAATTTCATATTTTAATTTTTTATAAACAAAATTATAATAAACGTAAAACATATAAAATTAAAATAAAATGATAAAATTAATAAAAGTAAAATATAAAACTACAAACCTTATTTATATTATTTTTTATAACTATTTTTATTAATAAAAGGGTAATTATATCCAATATTAACAAACTGATAGAGAGAGATATATAGAAAAATCTATTTTCAATATGGCTTATTTTATCAACTTCTCTAATTTGATATTCCTTTTGAAAAAGCATGAGATGAGATGTAACATAAGAAATCAATACAAAACAACTTTCTTTTAAACATTTGTAGTCGAGTAGCAAAGGGGAAAACTTGGAACGTTAACACGTTTAAAATTTTATCTACTTGATGCGAGAAACTAAGTAATTTTGCCCTATTTGAATATCGTGAGACATAGACTACTATGTTTATGGGTTTGCACATCCCCTATTATTTCAAGGCGGTAAGTAATAATACTATAGGAAAGAAGGTATACAGCTTCATAAACACATTCCTCCTACGTATTTATTGTGGCTCTTCCTTACAAGTTAAAATGATTTTAACAAAGATCCTTTTTTATAACTTTTGTTTTATCTGAAACAGAATGGTTAAGAATTTTTTTGTATATATGGTGTTTAATTTCATTGCTAGAGAGTTTTTTTCCATTTATGTGGTTTGTTTGGTTCTAAGAATTTGTTTCGGTGCGAATTAAAGGTATCTGTTTTAAATCATGGTTCAGTCTTGATTTGGATGATTTCATTTGGTTTGTTTTAGTATAATTACATGTAGGTAATTAATCACATTGTGATTTTTGACTTTAGTATACATGAAATTTTGACTAGTTTATGAAATGAGTTAATGTATCTTTGACTGTGGGGATATTCATGAAACTAACTTTTAATTAATTACCAAAACTGCATTTTCTCTTTAATCCTCTTTTTTGTCAGCTTTCTCTTTAATCCTAAAATTGTTGGAAATCAAAATTATTTTTACTTCTTCATTTTAACATTTTGGAACTAATGTGATTAATTACTCAGACTTAGAAAAAAAATAAAAAGATCTGATATAAAGAGAGTTGAGAAAGTTATGGGAAACGAAGAATTCAAAAGTTGCACTCTCTCTTCCGATATTGTTTCTTCACATTCAGATTCAAACTCAAACACAAATCCGATGAAGCAAATCTCAATCAACGGTCCTCATCCTCAGTTACCGAAACTCGTACCGCCACGTGGCAGTCGTGTCACGTCAGAAGAATCAACGCATCAGCCATTGCCGGAGAAATTCACCGTCGACATGATGAAACTCATCCGTCAAAGCGGGAACGCGATCTCCAAACGTCTCTCAATTCTGCACGAGAACGACGACGTTTCGAAGACGGATCTTGCCGCCGCATCCGACGTGACCGAGTTCGAAATCTCCGGAGTCAAGGTTCTCGTGAAGCTGAAAAGCGAAGGACGAATCACTTTCTTCTCGAGATCTAACTGCAGAGACTCCACCGCCGTCCGATTCTTTTTCCGTGAACGAGGCTTCGATTTCTCGGAGATCAACGTCGACGTCTACACACACAGAGAGCACGAGCTGATCGAGAGAACAGGGAGCTCTCAAGTCCCTCAGATATTCTTCAACGAGAAACACTTCGGAGGATTGATGGCGTTGAACTCGTTACGAAACAGCGGAGATTTCGATCGGAGGATTAAGGAGTTGCTGGCGGAGAAGTGTTGCGGAGATGCGCCGGCGCCGGTGATGTACGGTTTCGACGAGGAGGAGGAAGAAGACGGCGTTGGTGTTGATGAGATGATGAGGTTCGTTAGGGTTTTGAGACAGAAGCTGCCGATTAAGGATCGGTTGATGAAGATGAAGATCGTTAAGAACTGTTTCTCCGGCGGCGAGATGGTTGAGATACTCATTGATCACTTGGATTGCGGGAGGAAACAGGTACGATAATTTTTCAAATTTCTAATCGTGTGTTACGCACGTATGATATCATTACGTAGACCCTATCATTTAGTTTGGTTTGAGATCGATATTAGGTTAAAAATCGAATCTAAACAATAATATAATCTTTTCACACAAAAAGAATAATCTCAATATCTATAGAATGTCAACCAAATATTTAATATATATGATTTATTTAGTTTTTGGTATACTTGGATATTCTATTTGGGCACCAAAGTTCAAATATGTTTTTCCAAGTAACATTATTAAGAAAATCGAATCTAATCAACATGTCAATATATTTTTCAACGTGTTTTTTTAATTACAAGGATTGAATTCCCTTTATTATTTTCTTTAATTTGTTCTAAGGCGAGAACATTTATTACCACGTACGTAGCCGTTGTCATACATTGCTTGTGCATCGATCAGTAAAAACATGTGAACTCCTGAAGTATAACATAAGATAGGTAGATTACTTATTGGTATTCGTTACAGCTTTGAGAAATATTAGTAAAAGTGCTATTTTCTTGGACAAATGTTTAACTAGGGATGTTTATTCTGGAACAAGTATTTGGGTTTGTCATTGTCCTAATCTGATATGAATTCTCCAAGTTACCTAAAGACTTTTAGTTAAAATTATCTGAATAACCATATCTACAGTTACCCAGAATATTCCTGAGCATACAATAAACTAATAGAGACTGTGGTAATACTACCTAAAATGTTGGTATCCTTGTATAAAACTTTGATTGTTTTACTTAAATAATAATGGTATAATGCACGTCTGTACAATTCTTTATGAATTAATATTCTCAAAGCTCGTTTGATTGCTTCTTTTTTTTTTAATATGCAGGCCGTCGAAATTGGCAAGAGGCTAGCCAAGAAACACTTTATCCACCATGTCTTCGGGTACATATGAATCTTTTTGTTTTTCTTTACTAAATGTGTTCACATAAATATTATTCTGCATTATTTATAATTTTCTTATATATCTATTGTCTTAAAAATGTGTAGAGTAAATGACTTTGAAGATGGGAACCATTACTACCGTTTCCTTGAGCACGAGCCATTTGTTTCAAACTGTTACAATTTTAGAGGCTCTACAAATGACATGGAGCCCCAAAATGCAGTCATGGTTGGGGAGAAGCTATTCAAAATCATGACTGCTATTCTCGAGTCTTATTCCTCTGATGACCATTCTCGTCTCGATTACATGCGAATCAGTCAGAGCGAAGAATTTCGAAGGTACATATTTAAATTTGTTGCTTCAAATATTATTTTATATAAGCCTTTTTTTAAAAAAAAAAAATTATTTTTATATAAAAGTATATTCTTGTTTTCCAGGAAAAAGATCATATTCATGTCTCTAGTTTTGCATTTTTTGGTCTACAAAAGTGTGGTTATATTTTTATTTTATTAAATTAACTTTATTCATCTTATTCTTTCCTTCTCAATGATTAGACAAGCATTAACGGGATATACATATGAGTTTCCTAGTATGTAGAGCCCTCAATTTTTTTAAAAATCGGTAACAAAAATTACCAATTAAGGTTCGCTTTATGAGAGGTTTTTTATTGTGTGCGGGCTCCACCAACACGTGACGGTCCGCGATTAATTCAATTTTAGTTTTTTTTTAAATCAAACCAAAAATAAATAAATAAATAAATAAAAAATCCATATAGGTTTCTAAGATTAATCATGCTCTTTGATTATTTATACGGTATACTTGTATTTATTTCAATGATTAGATTATTTATACAATAGAGTTTGTATTTATTTAACTGATTCTATTTTTATTAATGCATTTTGGATGGATGAAGGTACTTGAATTTGGCTCAAGATCTACAACGGTTGAATCTTCTCGAACTCTCAACAGACGAGAAACTAGCATTTTTCTTGAACTTGTACAACGCAATGGTGATCCATGCTTTGATCAGAATCGGACGTTCCGAAGGAATGATCGCGAGAAGATCCTTCTTCACTGATTTTCAGTACGTCTTAGGAGGCTACTCTTATTCCCTTAACTCCATAAGAAACGACATCCTTCGACGCGGTCATAGACAGTCGTATCCATTTATCAAACCGTTTATGAGAGGCAACACACATCATGAGGTAAGGGCATGTTTAACCCGGTTTCTTAGGTGGGTTTCTTGTATTGTTCGCGGGTCTCACGTGTCCAAGAACTGGTTACAAAAACTCTGAATTAAGAACCGATTTTAGAGGGTTTCTTGCACTGTTCGCGGATCACAGTAATACATGGCGACCCGCGATTAGTTCATTTTTAATTTTTTTTTCTTAAATCAGAAAAAAAAAAAAAAAAAATTTAAGAAATTCGGTTTGGGTTTCTTGCGTTAAAAATGGTCTAACGGTGGTCATATGTTTATGAGTGTATATATATATAGAGTTTGTTTTTGGTTTGATATTATCTTGTTCTTCTTTATATAATGGCAGCTTGGTCATCAAAAACTGAATCCACTAGTACATTTTGGGCTTTGTGATGGGACAAAATCAAGTCCAGTGGTGAGGTTTTTCACACCGCAAGGAGTTGAATCTGAGCTCAAACGAGCAGCTAGAGAATTTTTGCAAAATGGTGGCATTGAGGTTGTCTTGGAGAAGAGAGTCGTTCATCTATCAAGAATCATCAAGTGGTAATTAATTAATTCTCCACATATAGAGAATATATAATTTAAAAATTATTATCATATATTTTGATATGCTTTGTTGTTGTGATAAATGTATAGGTATAAGGATGATTTCAGTGAAGAGAAGAAATTGTTGAAATGGATAATGAGTTATGTAGATGCAAACAAAGCAGGTCTCTTAACCCATCTTCTTGGTGAAGATGGAGGAGGTTCTGTTCACATTGTCTACCAAGACTATGATTGGTCTATCAACAGTTGAAATTAGTATTTAACTAATGATCCAAATCATTGGTACTTTGTTGTGTTGGCTTATTTTTCATGCATGATTCAATAGCAATGCACTATTTGAATATTTTGTACAAATCAGTTTAGTTTATTAAACTTTGACGATCAAATGCGATATATATGCTAGACTACAACAATCGCAATATCTTAAAGCAGCTGTTATACAAGCAATTTCATATTTAAAGTAAATAACTTTTCCGATAACGTCTTATGAATTATCATTACCTGTGGACTACTTGGCCACTTTTTTTAATGTGGTTGGAGTAGAAGCAGATTCTTTCTCTGAACTAGAAAATGTGTAGAGGCTTATCCTATCAACATCATCTTGTTTTTCTCCTTTTCTTGCTTTTGCTCTCCTTTTACTATCTTTGGTATCGAAGCTTTTCCCTTTAAGCCAACTAGAAAAACGAGGATGTTAAAGTATAACTTTTTTTTTAGGATATCTCAACTATTTTCAATACTAGTATAAATTTATTATGTAATTAAAACTTAAATAAATAAAAAATTAATCACAAATAACACATAATTTTGTCTCTCAAATGTTCTAGAAATCTTTCAGAGAAAATAAGATTCTTAACCTTCTCCCTCTTCTTTCTTATATAAATATTTTAATATTATTTTTAGCTGAAAAACTCAGCAAAAACTATTGACATGCATGCTCTTAACTAAAAAACACCGATAATTCACTTAATTAATTTTAAAAGAAACAACTGAAGAGTGTTTTAGATGCAACTATTAAATACAATCGGAAAATTAGATTAAAAACAAAAACTATACCTCCTAATTTTATTTTTAGATTATTTTATTTAATAAATTGAAGTGATAGGGGAATGCACTACAAAAAAATAGATTTATTCTGATAGAGATATTCATCAGAATTTTGTTGAGAACTTACTATTTTGATTAAATTCCGACGAAAAATGTTGGTTTTATTTTGTCGAAAAAATGTTCGTAAAAATTTTATCAGAAATTTTGACGAAATTCTGAGAGATTTTGATAACAAACTTTTCAACGATATTACGACGAATATCTAACGACGAAAAATCGTTGATATATCCTCGTACTTTTCTGACAATAATAAATCGTCAAAAAAATTTTGGACAACACAAAATTGTCGGAACTATAGGTTTTAAAAATATCTGAGAATAATTGTTTTGTTAAAAATTTCTGACCAAACATACTTTAGAATTTTCTAAAAAAATAAGTTTGTCGAAAATTTTCTAAAAAATTTCATATCGGAAGGATCCGAAATAAATATGGTCAAAAAATTTTGACAAAAATTTTCATTGAGATATTCCGATAGTTATGTTTCGTCGGAAACTTCCGATTAATTTATATTCGATTAGAAACTTCTAATTAATTTATTTTCAAATTAGTTTATATATTTTGTTTAATTATTACAATTTCTAAAAAGTTGTTGATAAATAAATTAGAAATACTAAAATTAAAAACATATATTATATAAAATATAGAAAATAAATTTTACATAATGAAAAACAGTATTTTTAAAAAAAATAATTAAAAAAAAAAACTAAAACTCTGCAGAAAACATCCGCTTCATCGTGTAGTTACTTATAGAACACATGGAAAGTACACAGAAAGATGTGTGCTTCGCGTTAGACAATGTGAATAGTTTCGTAAATCTATTTTGCGACGGTTAAAAACAAGAAAAGTCCATACTAGTGGAAACATGTGAGGTACAATTTTTGTTTCCTACAGTATGTAACGTGAAGCACACATCTTTCTGTGTACTTTCCATGTGTTCTATAAGTAACTATATTCCCCTATCACTTCAATTTATTAAACAAAATAATCTAAATAATAAAAATACATTACTAATTTATTATAATCATTTATTCGTACTCTTTTTTATTATAAAACATAGTCTCAAATTTAAATTATACATCTATCGGTCGCTTATTTCTTGTAACCGATTGTGTGCCCACGTATAATCAACCATCGTGGTTGCATAATCACCTAAACAAAACTAGTATGGTGATAAACACATATCTGAATTTCACACTTGCATGCTACGTATATTTCATACTCAAAAATTTATTGTCGAATCAATGTAAGTGATCTATATTACATAATGAGAAATTGTTAAAAATACCACAAATTAAATATCAATTTTCAAAAATATGATTACCAAAAAAATAATAATTCAAAATATTCTAAATCAAAAATATACTAACATTTAAATTTATGCTTTAGTGATTATTGTTTAAGATTTAATATTAATGAAATGATGTTAAGTTTATAAATATTTTATAAATTTTAAAAAATTAACTTAGTATTTTCTATCACAAATTTAGAATATTTATGTAAATATAATCATTCATTAATAGTAAATTTGAAAAGTGGTATCAAACTTGTGGTATGATTGAAATTTTTATTTAGAAAATAGATATAGTTATGCTACAACTTACAAGTTACAAATCAAGTATCATGTGAGTGAATCGATCATAGTGAGTTATAATTCAATTATGTGACATTTTAATAAATATATATAATTTGATGAACAATACATTAGCTTAAGAAAAGCTAACGCTTCTTTTCGATCTCTTCAAATTCATTGAGAACTCTGCTTCTATTTTCTTCTTCTTTATGTTGAGTGGCGTCTAAAAATAAAAGCAAAAAACGAATGAAGATAGAGATGGCCACAGTAAAAGGAAAACCATACACAAACAAACAATTACAACCCACTATAACATATAGCATGCAGCTTCTTTTCTTTTTGAAACGTCATGCAGCTTTTTTTTAATTCATTTTTATTAACATAACCTTTCTTTTGAACAAATAAAATAAATAAAGGTATGTCTATCTTATTGCACGTTACAACCTCAACCATGCATGCCACTTGTCAATTGCGTGCAAGTACGTATCATCCTTTACATGCAATATATAAAGCATCGCAAATGAAACAGAGCTTGCTCACATCATTACTGAATTAAATAAAGAAAAACTATTAAAACGAAGTCCAATGGCGGAGGATCAAGCAACGGCGGCGATGGAAACATCGGCGGTGGAGAAGCAGCCGGAGACTGAAGCACCGAGAGTGACAATAACAAAAAGGATGATGGTTGCTATCGACGAGAGTGATTCGAGCTTCTATGCTCTTCAATGGGTCATTGACCATTTCTCTAACCTCTTGATGACCACTGAGGCGGCTGAAGCGGAAGGTGGCTTGCTCACTGTGGTTCATGTCCAGTCTTCGTTCCATCACTTTGCTGCTTTTCCAGCTGGACCCGGCGGCGCAACAGGTCCGGTCCATTCATCTCTCTCATCTAACAATTACAAGTTGCTCCCAACATTAAATTAAATAAATTGATATAAGTATATATTTACACGTAAATGAATAACCTATTAATTTTAATTTTGTACAGAGAAAAGGAACATTTATTTCACATTTTATTTTATGGTAGGACAGTTCTCTTAAATAATATTATTTTAAGTTTTTGTTACAAGAATAATCTTCTAAAATGATTAAAATAATATTTTTTATTTTAAAAAGTTTAACATTTAATTTTTAATTGTAAAAATTTGAAATCTTAATCCTAAAATCTCACCCCTTAAATTTAAAAAGTCTATAATAGTTAATTTTAATGATATAATTGTATATTTATTTTTTTAATAAAATATTTTGGTATTTTTTTTATGTGCTATTTTGTGACAAAAAAGTTTTTTTTAGTGCTATCCTTTAATAAGGTATTTCTCTTTATTTACTTATGTTATGGTATGATGAATAATAACTTGGTTCTGTGAACGGATGTAAAAGCAGCAGTGTACGCATCTTCGTCGATGATAGAGTCAGTGAAAAAAGCACAACAAGAGGCATCTGCAGCACTTCTCTCGCGTGCACTCCAAATGTGCCGAGCCAAGCAGGTTAAACAAATCACTTTTCATACATATTAATTCTATTAACATGTTTGTAGCTTATAAGGCTAATTAAGCCTAAATATCATCAGCAAAGCTAAATAAATTTCGTATAACAAAACTTGTGTCATGCATGCAGATACGTACTGAAACTCTGGTGCTCGAAGGCGACGCTAAGGACATGATTTGCCAGGCGGTGGAGCAAATGCACGTTGACCTTCTCGTTGTGGGTAGTCGTGGCCTTGGCAAGATCAGAAGGTATATATACATACATATTTTCACTATTTTACTTTTATTCCAAACCGTTATCAAACTTTGTGACCGCGGTTTCAATTTGTTTGCTTATTACCGTTTTGACAGAGCGTTTATTGGGAGCGTTAGCGACTACTGTGCTCATCACGCTAACTGTCCCATCCTTATTGTGAAGCCACCAAAAGAGATAACTACTTAAAGTAAACAAGTTCTACATGTTTGGTGTAATCATCATATCTTTGTGAATTGTGTGAAGTATGTATGTGCGTTTGAAAATATTTAACAAGGATGGATATATCATATTACTAGTAAACTATTAATCAAGAGTGAGTGTATGTGTTGAAGAGTAACGACAGTGACATGAATCGGGTCAAATAAACTGCACCTATGTAACTTGTAATATGTTCAGTGAAAGTATGCACCTGTTATTGTATTTTTCCTTGTGATCATATTGAAGAAGCTTGAAGATTGTAATTACCAAAGCATCGTGCTCTTCCTTGTAATAATACAAAGGAAATCAATAAAAGTATCAAAATGGATCTCTATTCAAAGTAGTTCAGACGAAATAAACTTCAAAGAACAAAACATCTGAAACACATTCCAATCTAGCTGAAAACAGAGTATAAAATTTGATTTGATAAAAGATTATAACCCTCAGGGCAAAAGGAAACTCCTTAACGATTAGCCTTGGCAACTCTCTCAATCTCATCCTTCTTTTTGATGGCATAGCTGCAAAGAGTTTTCATAACATCGATTATCAGAGCTCGAAGCCATTTTGAAGAGGTGTAGAGTATGTGTTTATTACCTGTTGGAGGATCCTTTAGCTGCGTTGATCAATTCATCAGCAAGGCATTCAGCAATAGTCTTAATGTTTCTGAAAGCAGCCTCACGAGCACCAGTTGTAAGCAAGAAGATAGCCTGGTTAACACGTCTTAGAGGGGAGATATCAACGGCTTGTCTCCTAACAACACCAGCAGATCCAATTCTAGTAGCATCTTCACGAGGACCACTGTCTCAACGAAACAATCATTATGAGAAAATGGGTATAACAGGACGAACACGTTAACCTTGCTTAGTAATCAATCACAAGAAGCCTTTGGTACACTACCTGTTAACAATGGCATCAATGATGACCTGGATTGGGTTGGCATCAGTCAAGAGGTGGATGATTTCCATGGCGTGCTTGATGATCCTCACCGCCATCAACTTCTTACCATTGTTTCTCCCGTGCATCATGAGAGAGTTTGTGAGCCTTTCAACAATGGGACACTGAGCCTTCCTGAATCTCTTCACAGAGTATCTTCCGGCTGTGTGGGGGACAAAGGTAGCATGTTTAGCTGCTTGAACTCCAATGTAGTCAACAAGACTGATATCTGTGACCTACAACATATTAAAGATTACAAAAATTGTCACTTTACAAACACTTAAACTTCATAACACAAAAAATGAACCTCGAAGAACAATTTTTCAAAGCCAAAATGAATATAGCAGACGCTAATGTCACTCAGACTAAGCTACTGAGAAGAATCTCTATACCAAACAAAGGTGTTACCACTAAAACTAGAGCATAAGGCTATACCAAGCAATGAAAGATAGAACTCTAAGGTATGAAGATAGTGCTGCGACTCTTCATGCTAATGTGATTAGTATGATAACTTGTATACTGAAGCTAATGTAACTGTGATATCGCACAAACCTAAAGAGAGAGAGAGTTGCATTATACTACAAAGGCTAGATTCCTCTGATTATCAAAACGAAGGAAGCAATGACTAAATGTAACAGAGTCGAGCAAATCAAAAAGAAGAGTGAATCGGAAGTTACCGAAACGTCGTCGTAGGTCCATCGATTGAAGAGCTTGACCTCGTTGGTAAGCTGCTGCTGAATCTCTGCGTCGATTTCCACGGCGGCGGCCATATCGTTAAGCGGTCGCGCGGGAGAGAGATTCGGCGGAGAGTGAGAGAACAAAAATCTTCAAGAGCGGCGTTTTATATACAGCTGGAAATTAGGGTTTTGTCTATCCAGTAACGAACCGGTTTAATTACTCTCTTCCACGGTTTGTTTCTGGTTAGCTAGTTAACTTGCAGTACTATTCTTTTAAAATAATGATAATTTAAATTTTTTTGTTTGAACAATATTAAAATGTTTTTCTTAAAATCAAATTCACGAAAATTTGTAGAGTGGACTAAGGTTTCCCAATAATTTTTTTTTTAATTTTAATTTAATGTTTATTATTTCTTTCCGGTTTAAGCTAGTCAGTGACCACAAACTAAACAAGCTTGTGTTTGCATTGGTATTGGTACAATCATTACTATTGCAAGATATCAAAGTTCCAAAGGACAAATATATATATACCCTCGTAGTATGTACATGAACATACTGATTTTAACTTTCCCAAGCTACAGAGAAGAAGAAAGATATTCCACTGTGATTGATAGCTTCCTGCAAGAATTAAGAAAGCTTATATATAGTCCATTGATCAATGATCATTCACATCATCATCACCACGTGGCAGGGAGTTGATGTTTGCATAAGTACTTTACCTTTGTATAGTTTGCATTTTCTAATACCAACAAGTCTACAAAAAGAACAACAGTGTTAATAGAAACTGATGAATACGGCAGTGAAATAAAGCATATAGTTATAATTTATTTGGGACATTATCTCAGCCAGACCATACTTTATAAGACATATAAGAGAAGATATTAAAAGAAAGGGACGTTTGTTCGGTAAAGTGTGAAATGCTTCCTTCACGTTCACTTATATCTGTAACTAATCGTATTAAAAAGAAAAAAACTCTCAAAATTGTATTTTCTACAATTTAAACATGTTGAGTGTCTTAACTCTTGCAGCCTCGTTTAATGGCTGGTTCTCAATTTTTTTATAATATTAGTGTATTACACTTGGGGTTCCGTTACAGACAATATCTCAGGCCAAGGTACTGTTTGCATACTCCATTGCCCTTTGCTTCACGTACTCCACTCTTTCCTCGTCACCAGCTGCTTTCTCATATTCCAAAAACTTCTTGAATAGAAACTGCGAACGCAAAAAGCACAACAAGGTTAAAAAATCTTCAGTAATCAAACACTTGATTTTATGTATGGCACTCACCTTCATCTTCTTAGGAGGCAAGCTCAAGCTAATGGCTCTCTCGAACAAAGATCTAATCACATCAACTTCTCCCAACCGGATCTCCTATACACCAAACAAATTTTACGTTAAAAAAACTACAAAGATGGCAAATGAAAATGAAGAAGCTTGTAATAAAACGAACTTGGTCAAGATAAACACTCCACAAGTCTGTTCTTTTCGGGTATTCCCTAAGAACACCTTCAAACAGCGATCTCCCTCTGTCCGCAACTCCGCATTTGAACTCAAGAATAGCTGTCTGTGATATGAATTTAATGTGCTTATGGCGTGGAAGACATAGCAAGGCACGGTTCACGACCGTCTGAATGTTTTCCTCGTTTAGCTTTAGATAACTTTGTATTTTCCGTAACCAAACCTAACAAGCACAAACCCGGATAAAAAGTTGTTAAGAGAGTGAAGAACGAACCTTTACTTAAAGAAGATAAAAGATCAAACAGCATGTACCTTGCAGGATTGCTTGAACTTCTTGATCATCTCATCAAGCAGCTTGTCAGCCAACTTATATTGGTCTGTTCTCTCGTATACGCCCAAGAGGGCGTGGTAAACTTTCTTCGGGTCACAGTATTGACGCGCTCTTTCAAAAACTTTCTTTACCGCTTCCTGGATACGAAAAACAATATATATAGGTAAGATAAAAGAAAAAAAGCTTTCGCTGGAGTCATTTGTCTACCTCTGGAGGACTTCCATGTTCATTTTCCAAATTGAAGTACGCAACCCATATGTTTAGCTTCTCTTCTTCTTCACGAATATTTATAGTCCTCAAGGCCCTACAGTAGAGAAACAATCATACGTAAAACATAAATGCTTTACTAAGCACGTATTAGATCTAGGTGTTATATCGTTTAATATTAATATATAGATCCCAACAACCCGTAACGGTAGTATCCCTCCCTTTCATTGCATTCCCTCTTTCTTGAATGATGTGCACAGAAGTAAGGGAAACTTACCTCTCAGCAATGGACCTGGCTTTCTCAATATCAGCCAAACTGAGCATGAACGCCATATACTTGATCCAGACAAAGCTGCTATTTGGAGAGCTTCTAACCAATTTCTCAAATTCATCAGCACTCTCAGGAGCGTGATTCTCCAGCAATCTCCCTTCAGCAGCTTGTATTTTTTTCTCTCTACAAAAGAAAATGTTTTCAGCACAGGTTGAAAGCTGAAACCAAATATATAGCATCGTAGCTTTCAAATCAGGAACTAAAGAAATAGCCAACCTTTCCTCCTTGTCTTTTTGCTTTTCCCTTCTCTTGCTCTTTTCATCTTTATCGGCTCCCTGCAGTTTCTGATTTTGATTGTTGCCAAAGTCCGCCTCCTCAATGTCGTCAAGGTCAACCTCAAGCGGAAGGATAGAAGCCCTTGACTCAACTTGGGCAAGAACCATAGAAGTTCCACTATTTGTTTCCTGGAACCCAAAATCGCCAACTGCTGTAAGAACTCCCGGCTTCGAATCATTGATTGGATCACATTCCATGCTGTCTTCATTAGCATTTTCTTCAGAACGTGGCTGTGCCTTGTCATCATCGCCGTTCATAAAATACGAACTCTTCATCCCAAGCGATATACGTCGCTTTTCCTCGTCCAGCTAATGAACCAAATGAAAAGAAACAACAGTTATATTCCTTAGATAGACCAATGGCATCTTAAAATACGTTAATGTAAATCACAGAAAAGCTACGTTCAAGTTAGTTCCCAAGTAAAATACTACACATCACTAATTCATAATGACAGAGGACTACATACCTTCAAAATATTTGCGGTGACGCTTTCCCCAGCTTCATATCTGGCATGTATATCCTCGATCTTATCATCAGAAAGCTGTGATTTATGACATAATCCAACCTACCACAAAACAAGAAAGATATTAAGTATACCTCGTCTGGTTACTCCCTAAGAACGATTTGGCAAGCAGCAAACTGTTTGAAGTATTAACAGATTTTAACATAACAAAAACTAAATCTTTACCATGCCCGTTTGATCTATTTCAATGAACAAGCCATAGGGCTCCACACGTTTGATTCTCCCAGAAATCATGTCTCCAACATGAAATTGCTTTAGGTCATAAGATTCAGATTTTAGTGGCCCGCCAGCATTTCCTGTCTTCAAAGTGACTTCTACCCGCTTCGATAACGGCTCCACAGTTAACACCCTAGATTTAAATTTGTTATTAGTGCATAACACACAGTATTACAGAATGTCTATTTGACAGGAAATCTGCGTTACCTGCCAGTTACAAGTTTTCCTACTGGAAATTGCTTTTCGGGATCCTTGACAAAAGTATCACATAAATTTGATAATAGAACTTTTGCGTCGACTGTTCTTGAAAGCATGATAAAACAACCTTTTGACATCGTATTCTTAACATAACCCTGTAATGAAGTTCGAATAAACATAAGTTCTACCATCAGGAAAGCAATTGAGTTGCTGAATCATTGATTATTAAGGCAAAAGTACCTCGATGCCCATATCAGGAGAAAGATCTTCAATCCTTTCAAAACGCTTGCAAACACTAACACTACAAATCATCATCAGGTTAATAAGCAAACTGGAAATAATTTGAAAAAATCTTTCAGCAAGTGATTGATCTTAAGTGATTTCAAGTTCACATAGAGGCAAGGCTTAACAGTTATCATCAAGTGTGTTACTTATTTTATTCTATTTAGAAAGGAGGAAATACACATGAATTGGAAGGCTGATGATGTGCAACACAGGCAGTAATGCTTTTTATAGGAAAAGGAAAAACTTACTTATTACTGGAAGCTTCTGAGAGATGGTCAGAATTCATGCCATCTAGTGATGTCCGTAATGACAGTTCAATTTGCAAAGTCCCTTTACTAGAATTGCTGATTTCTAAGACCTTACATTTGACAAATTGGCCTTCATGAAGACCATCTAATGGATTGGAGACCCATGAATCATTGATTTCGGTAAAGTGAACTCTCCCAAACACGTAAGGACCTATTTGCACACGAAGTCCACCAACACCAGGAAGTATCTTGGAAATTCTACCACCCAAAATGTCTCCTTCATGAATGAATAGAGTAGCATCATCACCAGGAATGCTATCCGTTTTAGGCCCTCCATCATTGACAATGCTTTTCTGGATATTCAGTAGTGGACGCTGAACCAACCGTAATGTTTTCTTCTCTTTATTGTACGTCAAAACATAGCCTGAAACAGCTTTACCAATGGGAAAACGCCCCTCGAACTCCTCAAGTTCACGAGCATCGCATGCAGTGTCTAAAATGAATAAGCGTGCTGTCACATTGCGAGATATTGCCAACCAAACCCATTCTTTATCCACTTTGTATACATATCCGCAGAGACGCTCTCCAGAAACAAACTCAAGTTGTTCCCTCACTTCAGTCAGCTCACCAGAGTCTAATTGATATTGCAACATAAAAAGATACGGAGACTATGTAAGATACACACAAGCATACTTCTGACACATACACACACAAGCATACTTCTGACACACAAAAGCATACGGACTTCATCACTTTTGATCTTAGTCTATAACTATTGAACTAATTGAAAATAATTTTGCAGACATAACAGCTAGATGTGGGCATCAAATAACATTTTTAATAGATGGATCCAAACGTTTAAGCGAATTACACCGTCTACAAATTTCCTGGAAGATTTAGACTAGGGAAAAAGAACTCTTTAAAGTTTAAAACCTACAAGTATGTGACTGTTCTGTAATATATATTTCCAAAGTGAGTCAATAGGCCATAGGTTGGTGAAAAAATTACAGTTCTCCTGGATTACCTTTAAGTGTTGCAGGCTTTACAGAAAGCTCCCAGAGTTGACTCTTTTTATTATCCGTATGACAGGGCTTTGCAACAACCCTTGCAGACACTGATTGCCCAACTCTGAATTTGGCAAAAGGTTCTTCGCTTGTACCTACGTCATTCACCTATCCAACCACGAGTTGAGTTCGTCCATCCAATATTGAAGAATGAACATTAATATCTAAAATGATGATGGTAACATAAGAAATATCACCTCCGTTATGTGGATTCTTCCTCGGAAACTTTGTTCAAAGTTTACTCTTACTTCAAAAGGCTTTATTTCAGTAATCTGAGGAAGGAAAAGATGTTAATCTGACACAGTAGAAGATACGGTCGCATAGCTAATTGAGAAGTCCCGTTGCCAACCTACATATTCTATTCAAATTCTTTTTTTGTTCGTTTTCAAGCTCAGGATTATTCCCCTTTGACTTTTCCTTTAAATACCTTACGAATAGAAAGACATAAGAAAGTAGGCAATTAGTACCTCGGCTTGGACAACAGAACCAACTTCACAATTGGATTTCTTCTTTGCCCTCTTAGACGATGACTCAGAATTACCGGAGACAGAGTCAAGAAGTAAAAGCAACCTCCCGGACGTTGAAGGGTTTTGTAGAGCCTCAACCGACGCAACAACACTGCCGGGAGAAAATTAATAAAACAACTTAGCTAGGATCTAGTAACTATACCAATAAGGACAGTACGATTATTACTTATTCTAGGTACAATGAAAAGTTAGAATATCAACTGCCAATAGAGGTAAATACATTCACATTTTCAGTTTAGCCAGGCAGGGTCAAGAAAGCATGAGATATAAAATTCATGAAAAGAGGAGCATTATTAACAAATAAAAGATTATATAACAAATGGATGAATGATCACCTTTGTCCAGTGCAAAACTGTTTCACTGGTAATTTCTGTGTGTTATAGTCTGATACTGCCGCATATCCTATAGTGTAATTATGTTCTGGAATCGACAAAATCTGGAAAAAGTGGCAAATCTGAGTAACATGCGATAATCATGAACTTAATACAATAAAGCGCTTACCAAGTATTGCTCCTTCACAATCTCTACAACAGCGCTGACCCTCTGGTGGACTTCAAGTTCCTTGGAAATACCTCTTTTACGTTTCTGAAACAGAAGAAACGATACAATGTGTCATAAGAGATTAGCATCGCCATCCACAGTAGCTGAATTTGAACTCAAGCTATCAAAGGTGAGCATGAAAGAAAACACGAATAAAGCAAAACTTGGCCAGAATAAATCTTATACCCTTTTTGACTGACTGCTGGACACCTCTTTGGCTGAGGTGTTTATGAGCTCAGGCTTCAAAGATAAATCAACTAGTCTCTCTGCCCTAGAAATATCAAGAACAACTGCTTGGACAACAGAACCGTTTTCCAAACTAGTTCCTCCCACTACAAATAGAAAACACAATGTGTAAGACGGAAGCAAGGTACAGATGTATTAATACTGTAATGCAACCCATAATGACTTACAATGATACTTAGGTATAAAACCAAGGACATTATTAATATTGTCAAAATTCACCACCAAACCAAGGTCATTTTTCTCCTGTACGGTTCCCTTGATCAAACTCCCAATAGATAATTTCTCAACCCAGCTACACTCGGTTTCAGTAATATCAGATGATTGCAGGTCTGAGATCTGGACACATGAAACAAAGTAAGTTAGAAATCAATCCTTCTTTAAAGTGCTACTCAAAGTTATGCAGACAAATGCAAAAAAATCCTAACTCAAGATCAATTTAAAGTGCAATACACAACGGGTTACTTAAAGTCCTAAAGCCCAATAAAAAGAGAAAGTATGTCCCAAGATCACTACCTTCTCATCCGTAAGAAAGTACTCTTGGACAAAAGAAGCATCTACAGAAGCACAAGATGACTGCTTCAATGAAAGAGTTACCCTGCTTTTCTCTTGATTGACCTACAAAAAATATTGCAAATGATCAAGATTTCATGTATCTTCAGCAAATTTAATGTAAGGCCCCGAGTCCAGCGTCCACATACATCAACTATATTAGCCCGAACCGATTGTCCAACAAAGAAGGACTCTGAGAGATCTGCCCTGGGTTCGTCAATTGCCTTAAAAGTAAAACGGAAAAAAACTTCAAGAAACACAATATGCCAACAAAATTTCGATAAAGAAAAAGCATAGTAAAAAACACTCCACCTTGCTTCTCGGGGCGAAACCAGTCAACCGACCCAGAAAACGGACGAAGCAGCCATTTTCAATCAGGTTACAAACATAACCCTGTGTACACATTCATAAAAATAAATGTGACTAAACAAAAAAATAAAATTTTGACTGTTACATACATTTCAAAGACGCAACTACTACTCACATGAACCACTGAGTTTGGCTGGAGCTGACTAAAATCCGAAGGAAGCTCTTCAGCAAACTTGATGAGAGAATATTTTGAAGAGAGAGCCAAGCTGTTGCCTTCAATGTCTAAGATAAACAAAATAATTCCCTGTCACTATAACGTTTCTTCAACCACTAAAATAGTTAAAACTGCAACAGTAGTACTGCTATCCTGTAACTAGATGGATCATACTTCTTAGTTTGTAAAACTACACTATCGGATAAATGAAGCAGACTTAAATCAATCATTTGGGGAAAAACTACTCTCATAGAAACTCTTCTCTCTCAGAAAGCTTAGACAATAGACGTCCTTCAAATGTGTTAAGGAATAGGAAAAGAAAACAAGTCTGAAAATTAGCAAGGGTGATCAAAAGCGTACCTATTACCAGCAGCTTATCAAGCTCAAATCCAGGTCTTAAAAGTGATAACATTAAGTTTGCTTGGTCTACATTACAAAAAGAGAACTCAGAAACAAATGCTAAAAAGCAAAATTCAAAATGTACGCTCAAGCAGGAGAAAACACATACCATGATGATCAGCTAACTGTTCAGTAGAAATTGTACCCTTCAGAAAACCTTTGGATTTAACGTGGACAGTGACTGCCTGAGGAGTTATACTATCAATTACTCCAGATACAAAACTACCTAACTTGATTGAATCGTCTTCAGAAACACTGTCAAAAATTATGTATACAAATGTGAGCTACATCATTTAATGATATTACGGCAGCCTTGAACGCAAGACGATTAACAAATATCAGATCAAAAGGGGAAAACCTTGTTGGCTTTATCATAAAACTTAGGTTGATCCTCCGAGTACCATGAACAGCACTGGTTACTCTACATTTGACAACCTCCCCAACATGAAATACTGAACCGGGATCACTTCCAGGCTCTAAACCAAGTTCAAATCTGCTTAATCAAAGTAAGTATGGCATATTAGCTTATAGATCATCAAAATAGAAAAGATTACCCAATGCATTTATGATGGGGGGAAATTCATCACTAAAAAAAAATAAACCAGAACAGTAAGGCCACGGCACATGAAATACAACAACGGGGATACAATTACCTGGCAACAAATCCTTGCACCCCATTATAGAAGCGAACAAAGCATCCATGCTTTTCAATCTTTGTTATCCAGCCATGTGTCACTAGTCCTTCAGTCGCATCAGCGTAAGAACTCAAAATTGGAAGTTTAGACTTAACCTGCAAAAGAATATACATATTACCCCCATGGCATGAGAAGAGATTTCAATCGGTGGTTACAACCAGAGACGTTATCTTAACATATATGTTATGACGAAGGGATTAATTAAATAGGATTTCTCCACTCCTTTCCTCCAAATAAGATACAAGTTTGAACAAAAGCTCCTACAAATGATTTCGTTTAAAACCGAAGTGTAACAAATGAAACCTAAATCAGCAGAAAGAAATAAAGAAGGAAGGATCATAGAAACCATATGCATACTATCACCTATTTTATAGAAGGGAAATTATTTGAACAGTTATAAGCCTCCCGAAAAACAAACAAAACGAATTCAGTTAGTAGACACATCAAGTAATATGCAAACAATGAAATAAAGTCAGATCCACTAGCATATGAAACTTACAAGTGTTTTCTTGTAGGTAACAGTTATTCTCTTTGATTTGCAGCCAAGCACACGAAATATTAATTCAGCTCCAACCTGAAAGAAGAATCATTCACAATTTACGCTTCCCCCAGCAACATTGTAAACCAACTAATGTGGGGTCAATGTAAGGAGCCGACCTTGAACTTTTTCCTGGGCTTCGTAACTTCAAACTCAGACATATGCCTAAGTGGGCACATTGCTTTCAAACCACCCGGAAATTGCACAATAGCACCAAATGTATCAACAGATATCACTTTAGCCTTTGTCACCATACCAGGCTTGACATCTGAGTGGGTGAACGCTGGACCTTCAAAAGCGCTTTCCTGCTCATACAAAAACAACACCAAAAGAAAGAGAAAGTAAGACGGAAATCCACAAAGGTAAATAAAAACAAAACATGCATGTCCCAATAGAAAGAGGCATAAATGTATGATTCTACATCAAACTTTCGCTTAATTGGCATTTAGATTGCGATGCTCGTCTGATGTTCAAATCAGTACTGAAACAATGGAAGATACTTCCCACCCAACGATTATTAAGGGTAATAAAATCTATTAGCATGTCTGGCAGAAAAATACCTTTAAAGTCCCTATGGCCAACCCCTCCATCTGCTTAAGGCAGAGGATTCGAACACGGATGCGGTTTCCTTCCTTGTACTTTTTTTCCAGTTTCTTGACTTCATCTTCTGCAACGTCATATGTCTGAAATTACGGTAAATCAAAGGTTACAAGGACATCAGAACCCTAAATATTTTAGAAGAATAAGTGCCGACTGAACATACACTAACATATGCTGGAGTTGAGATAGGCTTAGAAGGGAGCTCAAGAAGAAGGCCTGATTTATCAACACGGATAACTTTTGCTTCGTCAACTATGTCTCCGCTGGAGACATGCTGTAAAGAACCAAACACAAGTTTAAAAAAATAATTTTATAAGAGAGTAAAAATAGGCAAATACAGGTATGTCCACGAAGACCACGCTGAGAGAATAATGCGGGGCTAAGGTATCAACGCATATAACAAAAATTGTGAGATAGTGGATGAGCATTCGAGTCAAGCTTAAGTGGACAAAGATAGTGTGAAAACAGTGAATGTAAAGAAATGCTGGCGTTACAATAAATGAGCAGTCATTTTCATTTAAACCCCAAAGGTAGGTAAAGAAATAATAGTGGACAAATCAGTCGCTTACCAAAGGAGGAGCCTTGTTGCCAACAAGATATGGGTTTAACGTCAAACCAACAGCTCTAGTTGATGGATCGATAAACAATACTCTAGCATTAACCTGAAAAACAGTAGGAGCATTTAGTTCAAGTTAAACAAAAAAGATCTTTCACCAAAGAAAATAGACCAAAAATTCAAAACAAACGAAACAAAGAAATAACTACAAACGAAACACTTCCAAAACTATGATAATCGAAGAAATCAAGTTGACATAAACATCAGATAAAAAGAAACGTAACCATTAGATACAAACTTGGTTTTAAATGGCGACCGCTATGACCGCCATGGCGCTTGGCGAGGTCTAGCGATGTCTTTATCGCTTCAAGACCCCAAGGCCAGGCGAGGTGTCCAAAGCGGTCGCTATTGTCGCTATACTCATAGCTCCTAAGGCATGCAAAGCGACGCTTCAAAGATTCTTCTCAAACCAACTTGGTTTGTGGAGAGTTAGGTTACTAAACCAACCTAGGTTTAATAGAGTAGGTGCCGTCTAGTAGAGTCAACCCTTAATTCAAGTTAAAATCCTAATTCAAACTACTATAAAAGAGTTAAACAACCCTATAATCTATTCATCAGATCTTTCTCTACTGTTCTCTCTATTCACGTGTTTAGCTCTTCTTTGCTTTTACGGTTAGTTCTCATATTCTAACTTCTCTTTTCAATCATAAGTTTTGCTGTAGAAGTCCCCTATGTCTCAATTCATTACACTTTATCAATATCTTTACCTAACTTAGAGTTAAGGATATAAAATTATCACTGTCTATCTATGCTTATGTTTTTCAATACCCTTTTAGTTTCATACACAGAGCGCACGCTTTGTGTTGCCATGGCGCATGGCGAGAGGCGAGACACTCATTGCCTCACCTCGCCATGCGCTATTTAAAACCCAGGATACAAAGACCTAAGATTCTAAGAAATGAGATATCGTTTTGAAGTAACTTTGTACCCACAGCTTCAAAGATTGAAAGGGAGTTTCAAGCGTAAGAGAACTCTTCTGTACAGGCTCTGACAACCTATGTTTTCCTATTCATTTTTAGTCAAAGACGCACACCTGAGACTTCGCATAAATGTAATCAGTATGCTTCTATATCCCACTACTAAATTCGATCAAGGTCACAGATTTAGGGATGCCCCAAACTACCACGAAAACAAAAACAACACGACAGTGGTACTACAAGATCAGTAAACTACGATTAGATTTATAGTAGAAACACACCAAAGAGAAGAATCAGAAAAGAGTGAACACCAAAATGCATACCATCTTAGACTGGTTATACTCATCCTTCCAGCTCTTGTTACACATTGGATTTTGTAGATGGAATAGATCAACCTGCACATCAATGAGAAACGTAACACAGAACCGTCACCAAGATTTTAGGTTAACCACGACAAACTTAGTTCCACCTTAATCAATAATGCACATTACCAAAATCACTGTTAACTCACCGTTCCAGTAAAGTACATAAGAAATCCTAACAGTATTCCATTCTCAAGGACAGACTGCACACGGGAATTAACCATCATGCCTGGGATGAGAAGATCGAACGACATCCCACTAAGATCCTTGGTCTGCAAAATGGTAATCACGAGGTTAAGTTTGTTTATGTCAAGGAAATTATACTGCGCAATTTTGGAAGGACGAGGCGTACCACACACTTTGCCACTAAATCTGGGTCCGAACTAAGACGAACAATTTTACGTTCTTTATCAATATTTGTAACCACTCCCTGAATAAGCTGCCCAGTTTTTAACTCCTGATTTCCTGTAAAATTCAGAAAAATGATAAATAAATATTCTTAAGATGGCCGGAAACAGAAAAAACCAGAGAGCCAGAAAGTTCTTAGAAAGACCAAAGGCATCCACAAAGGTTTTAGTTGGACATGGAAAACACATATTTCTTGATGTACGCTAGAAGGTACATTGAATATCATTCCCCAGAGGAAATCAAAAGAAAAAGTTTAATGTGAATAAAAGAGCTAAGATGCCAGTAGGTCAAGGAGACTTAGTACCATCATTGCTTTTTTTGATAAACCCTGTGATAGAAGGCATTCCAAAGTGAAGGATATAACCATGATCTTCGACACTTTTCACATTTGCAGTGACTACCTGAATAAGCATTATGGAAAAGAAATAAAAGACGATTACTTTTCAACAACAATAACAAACTGAATTGGTAAAGGTACGACCGCATTCAGAAGATAGCAGAAGATCAGTATCAATATAGCCTATTTTTCATCTGAAAACAGATAGCCTCTCTCGCGAGATAAATAACCTCTAAGCTCATTTAGCCATGAACTATTTAAGCTCGTTTTGGACTCTACGACAAACATACTTGAATGCCAGAATCCACAAACAACTTTGAAGTCTTACAGAAAGGCAGAGCTCCCAAGGAGTAAACATTACGTAATAAAAGAAAAATGAAACAAGCATTGACATACCATCCCTAGTTGAAAGGAATCCAAACTGAATCCCTTGTGCAATAGAGAAAGTCGCAATGAAAGCCATATTTTCCTTTTGCCCGCCTCCTTCTTATCATCATCTAACTGCAATACAATGCAGGGAACAAGCTGACCCACAGAAAAGATGTCTCTAAGGAGTTCAGTTTCATCGTCCTGGTTGACAAAAAGGAGTACAAACTCAATTCCGATTGCAGAAAAAAAAACGTGAAAGGTCAAAATGACCAAAGGAAAGGGAATATAGACAACCAATTATAAACCAAGCTGCTTACCTCAGTTACGGAATCTATAAAATCCAATGCCTCGCTTGCGCGAACTAAACCACGTAAGCCCCCTGGAAGACTAATTACAATATCTTTCTGGTTGACTTCAGTAACAACTCCCAAAAGCTTCATTCCGGGAGAAATATTCTGAACATAAGTCCCATTAAACGTCAGAACAAGAAAAGTAGAAACATAATCTGCTTAAGAAAATATTTTTAGGACAGTAGCATCATACAACCATGGTTATGAGGGACAGATGGGTGCCAATGGACAGCAAAAACGTCACTAGAATAAAGAAACAACCAAGCACAACTGCTTTAAGAACTATCTACACAGCTAAAACGTCAGAGAACATTGACACAGAAACTAATTTTTGTGATCTCATGAAACATCTATGGATCAGCATCAAGATTAAACTCTGAAGTTTAGTACAATGTACACGAATTATCTGTTCTATGAAAATTAATGATACAGATAACAAATGAATCCGACTATTATTCACTAGCTAAAGAGCTTTACAGTTCATAGTTCAATACCTTAATGGTAATCTTATTGACATATCTTGGCCGTTTTCCAGTTAAACCACCGTCAAAAAGAGAACCCAATTCGTCTACATCGCTAGTGGTTCTCTTCTTAGGTTTGCCCCCTTTACTCCTCTTAGCAACACGCTCATCAGCGTCAAACTCAGCGTCAACTTCTTCATGAATTTTCTCACGCTCTTTCTTGCTTAGGGAAGTACCTCCACCTGAACAATCAATTCAACGAATTGTGATTCATGAGAACAAATGGAAGAACGATTCAATACTATCTCGAGAGGGAAGAAACAAACCTCGAGGAAAGTCAGGAACCTCTTCGAGCTGCAGAGCCATGGCTTCAGACCTTGCAGTGACATCGTCCTTCGTCTTTTTGAACAGTTTCTTCGATGATTTGAATACCCTTGTGGAATCGTTACGTTTTCCATTTGGAACTTTTCTCGACGGAGCCACCATATCTGTAATGGCGGAGCAAAAGATTTGAGAGTTTCTCTGTAGGGTTCAGTGTTAAATTAAGAAGAAGAAGAAGAAGTTTTTAGGGTTTTTCCGACTAACGCCGGGTCTGCAGTTTCAAGCAGATTTGAAAAGAAAATAAATAAATTTATAATCAGAATATGGGCCTATATGGGCCTTGCTTTATTTACAATTAATGGAAGGCCCACTGTAGAACATTTTTTAGTGAGTTGATTTCAGAATAGTAATTTTGAATCAGAAATTTTAGTGGGGGTTACTGGTTTTATATATACTTTAATAAATTCAGAAACCTAGGAAAGTCATATATTATTAGATTAATCATTTAAAAATATTTATCCAAGTCTGATGTTATTTATTTTACGGATTTACTTATGGATTTTTTATTTTCTAGTGAATTTTATGATTCATAAAGTTTTTTTTTGTTAAAAATATGAATTTGAGATAAGTCTTATGATTTTTTTAATAAAATAATAAAACTATATTTGTTAGATTTAGAAATTATAAAAAGAATTTATAAAAAAATTGCAAATTTTTTATGAATTTTCAATTCAGCTAAAATGCATATTCGTTATGTGTTGTTTTGATTTGAGCTTGCGAAGATATATTAGGAACTGATGCATTTCTTTATTGTTTACTTCATTTCTATAATTTGAAATCTAAATCACATGTAGGAAACCGATCAAATGCTGAAGAAAGATCCTAGAAACAATCTTTTGTTTTACTAAGTTTTTTAATAATATATGTTCCTACAAAACAGAAGAAGTTTTTCATCATCTTTTGTCCTTGAAACTAACCAATCTTTCATTCCTCTTATAAAAACAAAAATCACATACTTGTCTCCTAACGATAAGAAATAAGCAAATATAAAAATCTTTCTTGGTTTACTTAATCTCTTTCTATTTAAGTATATTCTTGTTGCTCATTACCAAAGGTATGTTTTCTAGGTTAAGTACATTACAAGTCACCAGTTTCTTACCCAACAAGTTCATGTTTTCTCAGTGAACAATGTAATGGAATGGACAGTTTACTTTCTTAGTCTAAAAATGAACATTTCTCTATTTCTTCTTTCTTAGTTTGTGATGGAAGCTCTCTTCTTGAGTTCTTCTTCCTCCTCCATTGCTGCATCAATCAAGCTCTCCAGATTACACGACCGTCGTGACTGGTGCACATTGGTTAGGGACAAGAGAAGGGTAAGCCCCACCTGGTGCCGCGTAGGTGGTGGTGGGGGTGATGGGAGAAACGTCAAACCAGAGAGGCCTATTAGGGTCTCTTCGCTTTTGAAAGACAGAGGTCAAGTATTGATTAGGGAACAGAGTTCTCCGGCTATGGACGCTGAGACATTGGTTCTGTCACCAAATGTGAATGGTACAGCCATTGAGATGAATGGAGTAAAAACTTTGAAGCCTTTCAGTGGTGGTGCAGCTATGGTGGGGATCAAACAAGGACTTGGCATTGTCAGTTATCTCCAAGGGAAGAAGTTTCTAATCACTGGATCCACTGGTTTCTTAGCTAAAGGTACATATTAAACTTACATATCAATTTCTAATATTCCAACACTGTCTTTACATCACTTCCCTTGTGATATCTACAGTACTGATTGAGAAGGTCTTGAGAATGGCTCCTGAGGTTGGGAAGATATATCTCTTGATTAAAGCTAAAAACAAAGAAGCAGCGATTCAGCGGTTAAAGAACGAGGTAGCTCATCTTCTTCTCTGTTCTTGATTAGTCATGTTTGTTTCATGTTATGTACATAACGATAGCTCATGGGGTTGTTGCTTTTTCAGGTGTTAGATGCAGAGCTTTTTAACACTTTAAGAGAGACTCATGGAGAAGCTTACCAGTCTTTCATGTTAGACAAGCTTGTCCCTGTGACTGGAAACATTTGCGATTCAAACATTGGGTTGCAAGCAGATTCAGCAGAGGAGATTGCAAATGAAGTTGATGTGATTATCAACTCTGCTGCTAATACAACCTTCAATGAAAGGTGGGATTATTCGTTTCTAGTTCTCTTGTTAACATTAATGTATCTTGTCTTACTAATCTTGGCGAAGATTGCAGATATGATGTTGCTTTGGACATAAACACACGAGGGCCTGGTAATCTCATGGGGTTCGCCAAGAAGTGCAAGAACCTCAAGCTTTTCTTGCAAGTGTCTACAGGTATGTGAATGGGAAAAACAAAGAGAGCTAAAGTGTTTTTGGCTTCTAATTTATTTGAAAAAATCTTTGTGCAGCTTATGTGAATGGACAAAGACAAGGAAGGATCATGGAGAAGCCCTTCTCGATGGGGGATTGTATAGCAACAGAAAACTTCATTGAAGGTAACAGAAAAGCTTTAGATGTGGATAGAGAGATGAAGCTAGCTTTTGATGCATCAAGAGAAGGGACTCAGGATCAAGAGGAGGCGCAGAAGATGAAGGATCTCGGTCTAGAGAGGTAGTAATCTAAATATTTCAACCTTGACTATTGGTACAATCTTAAACACACAACTCATTGAAACAGGGCAAGATCATATGGATGGCAAGACACTTATGTTTTCACCAAAGCAATGGGAGAGATGATGATCAATAGCACTAGAGGGGACGTACCTGTGGTTATCATAAGGCCTAGTGTCATTGAAAGCACCTACAAAGACCCTTTCCCGGGATGGATGGAAGGAAACAGGTAACTTGTATATATAGATGCTGCATATACATGTCACATGTGTATGTATAGATATTAATATATACTCCCTTTGTTTCAAAATGTTTCATGTTTTAGCATTTTTACACTTATTAAGAAAATATATCAAGTTTTAGTTACTAACACATTAATTTTCATAATTAACTATTCTCCACAATTTTTAACAAATAGAATTTTAATAAATAGAATTATATTTTTTTGAAGTTTACAATTAATGAATGCATTGAAAATGTAAAAAATGTATTTTTTTAAAACAAAAACTTTTTCTAATATATTGATCTTTTTGGAACGGAGAGAGTACATAACATGCAAAACTGATTCTTAATCTAAAAAAACACAGGATGATGGATCCTATAGTTCTATGTTATGGAAAAGGACAGCTCACGGGGTTCTTGGTTGATCCGAAAGGAGTTCTTGATGTGGTTCCTGCTGATATGGTCGTTAATGCAACTTTAGCTGCTATAGCAAAGCATGGAATGGCTAAGGCAGATACAGAACCTGAGATAAACGTGTATCAGATCGCTTCTTCAGCGATAAATCCTCTTGTTTTCGAGGACTTAGCAGAGCTTCTTTATAACCATTACAAATCTACCCCGTGCATGGACTCGAAAGGTGTTCCTATTATGGTGCCTTTGATGAAGCTTTTCGACTCCGTTGATGATTTCTCGGATCATTTGTGGAGAGATGCTCAAGAACGGAGTGGCTTAGTGAATGGTATGGACTCATCGGATAGTAAGATATTACAAAAGCTTAAATTCATATGCAAGAAATCTGTTGAGCAAGCCAAACACCTTGCCACTATTTATGAGCCATACACTTTCTATGGTGGAAGGTAAGAACTAAGAACTTTGTGATTATATATAAGACCAAAACGAAAAAAACTTTGAATCTTTTTTTGTTTTTTTTTGCTGAAGATTTGATAACAGCAATACACATAGATTAATGGAGAATATGTCTGAAGAAGAAAAGATTGAGTTTGGGTTTGATGTTGGAAGCATTAACTGGAATGACTACATTACAAATGTTCACATTCCCGGTTTAAGAAGACATGTTTTGAAAGGAAGGGCTTAGGTAAAATCTCGCTAAACCAGACCAAACAAAATCAGACATTTTCTTTGATCGTTTTCCATGTCTAATCGTGTTGTGTTATATCCAATATGTGACTTTAACTTGTTATAATTTGAAGTAATAATAGTTTTATCTCAAGTTTACCAAAGTTTGATCACGATCATGTAATACCTAGTACATAGACGATATAAGAAGTGTGAACACAATAAGTTCTCCTCAATAATATTTGTTATTAAAAATTATGTAACACCCGTATTTCTCAAATGAAAAAATAAATAATAATTATGAAATCTCTATTTATTAATTCTCATAAATCATCTCAAACACCATAACTCCAAAATAATATAAATAAAACTGAATAAATGTTGATAAAACCATAAATCGGAAGAAAATAGAATAAAGAAAACAACGCAAAAGCACCAATCCGGGAGCAATCACTCATGCTCGTCAGTCTCAGCTGAAAGGGGAATGAGACAACATAAAAACCATCAATGTAGATGAGAGAAAAACAAACATAAGATCAAATAGTAACACAAAGGTATCAATCATATAGCACAAGGACGAGACTTTCAGCTAGTATTTAATCCAACACCATCATCAATGGTACTAAAACATATTTGTAGTTCAGTGTAAACGTTATTTTGAAATCAAACTGTTAAATGGTAATTTTACCCAAAAAACTGTTAAATAACTAATTAACATAAAAGTATTAATAAATAAACTTATCATCAATTAATTATCTTTCACAAATAAAACGTACGCATTTCCCTATAACATCTCTAGTTTATTGTCACCAATCTAACATCCTAAACCAAAAGCAAATATGGCAAAATCTCTTTCCATGTTAATGCTTGTATTCACATTAGTATTTTTCATGGCTCACACAACTTTTTCCCAAAAAATTGACCGATATTCACTAGAGGTACAAGAAGATGTGAACATATCTCCCATGCCAGATTTTGATATCTACGTCGAATCTCCCGATGAATCTCCATTCGAAGCTGATTCACTGACAATGGAATATAACAGGAAACTTGGGAGTCATTACTCGGACAAACAGTTTAATTTTGTTCAGATTTGCCTTCAAAATATGAACTCGGACTGTGGAGATAACATTTTCAGGAACATGTTGGATAATACTACGACACAATTGACGAATGAATGTTGTCGTGATCTATTAAAGATGGGCAAAGATTGTCATATGGGAGTGGCTCAAATCATTTCTTCAAACACTGAGTATATTAATATTGCATCTAAGGCTATCCCAAAAAGCAAGCATACATGGAAAGATTGTGTCCGCAGAGTTGGGAGCTATATTGGTTCTCCAATTTCTTTGGAAGAACTAAACTAATATTTCATCGTCTTGATAGAATTGTTTATTTTATTAAACAACTATCACACCACTGAAAATGCATTTTACGTTTGATGTACTCTTAAGATTATATGGCCATGCCCATGCAAATATATATTTTTTCTAATCAAGGATCTCAGATCCAATGAAAAATACTCAATGATGGTATCATTCTCGTATGATAGAGAGTAAAATGTTCCAACTTGGGTTTGTTTGCAAATTACTGTAAAAACTCCGTTACTCGAACGGCAAAATAAATAAATATATTTGATATTTATTTGACATATGTTTTCATAAATTATATGTAGAAAGAATGCAAATCACAACAACGCATAGAAGCATACACAAACATTAAAATTAGGAGTTTTTAAAAAACTATATTACATATTTAACATTGTAGATCATAAGTTATATATGTGACTCATAAAATTAGGAAATAACAATTTCTCACTAAAAACATACTAAAAATGTATGTAAAACATATATATGCTACCCTAGAATAAAAAAATTTCCGAACGAGTATAATATTAATGATACATGAAAACCATATATTTAACATAATTTTCAATTTTATAAGTAATAAACCATTTTCAATAAATTATGTTAATCCATGTGCCAACAAAATATATGTAATTCAAAAATAATTTGATACATTCATATATATAAATTAAGGAACTGATGACCTAACTCTACATACTCAATATGAATACTAATAATCCAAATTTCATGTTATTTATTTTTAACTTTTAATGAATAATTTAATATTTTTAGTGAATAAAAAAAAAAAATAGGATCACATGAAATTATAGAATATTCGATTAGAATAAAAGCTAGCAGTTGCTAGTTTGACATAAGAATCTTGACCTCCGGCAACCTAGGTCTGCATATCTGTGAGATCCTCGCCGTCACCAGTATGAAGCGAAGCTAAAACATATTCTTGTTTTTCCGTTAACGCTGGTGTGTTTCATTTCAAATGTATGGGGGAAACCCCAAAAATTCCAGTAAACAGAGTACAAAAGTTACTATTAGGCAACATTAAAAAACCATCAAGGGTGCTAAAACATATTCTTAGTTTAGTGTAAACGGTATTTTGAAACAAAATTATTAAATGATGATTTTACCCAAAAATTGTTAAATAATGAGTAACATATAAGTATTAATGAATAAACTTATCATCAATTAACTACTCTTCCACAAATAAAACGTATGCACTTCCCTATAACATCTCTGGTTCATTGTCACCAATCTAACATCATATACCAAAGGAAAATATGGCAAAGTCACTTTCCATGTTAATGTTTGTATTCATGGTAGTATCTTTCATATCTCACACTACTTATTCCAAAGAATTTGATCGGTATTCACTAGAGGTACCAGAAGATGTGAAAATATCTCCTATGCCAGATTTTGATATCCACATTGAATATCTCGAACCTCCATTTGAAGCCGATTCACCGACAATGGAATATAAATTGGATCTTGGGGGTTACTATTCGGTCAAAGAGCTTGATTTTCTTCAGGCTTGCCTTAAAAAGCTGGACTCGGATTGTGGAAGTAAAATTTTGATGGACATGAATGATAAGACTACGACACAGTTGACGAATGAATGTTGTCGTGATCTATTAAAGATTGGCAGAGGTTGTCATCTAATAGTGGCTGAGCTCATGTCTGTAAACATGGATTATTATAATAGTGCGTCTAAGGCTGTCTCAAAAAGCAAATATACATGGAAAGATTGCGTCCACAGAGTTGAGAGTCATATTGGTGCTCCCCAGGAATCCCAAGAATTTGATCAGTATTCACTAGAGGTACCAGAAGATGTGAAAATATCTCCTATGCCAGATTTTGATATCCACGATGAATCTCCCGAACCTCCATCTGAAGCCGATTCACCGACAATGGAATATAAATTGGATCTTGGGGGTTACTATTCGGTCAAAGAGCTTGATTTTCTTCAGGCTTGCCTTAAAAAGCTGGACTCGGATTGTGGAAGTAAAATTTTGATGGACATGAATGATAAGACTACTACGCAGTTGACGACTGAATGTTGTCGTGATCTATTAAAGATTGGCAGAGGTTGTCATTTAATAGTGGCTGAGCTCATGTCTGTAAACATGGATTATTATAATAGTGCGTCTAAGGCTGTCCCAAAAAGCAAATATACATGGAAAGATTGTGTCCATAGAGTTGAGAGCCATATTGGTGCTCCCATTTCTTTGGAATAACTGAACTAGTATTTCATCATCTTGATATTATATGCATTTAAAATTTTATGATTGTTTTATTATATTAAACAACTATCCCTCCACTGAAAAAAACATTCTACGTTTGATGTACTCTTATAATTATATGGACATATATACTCTAATCAAGGATTCC
Source organism: Sinapis alba (assembly GCA_012274485.2). Taxonomy (NCBI): domain Eukaryota; kingdom Viridiplantae; phylum Streptophyta; class Magnoliopsida; order Brassicales; family Brassicaceae; genus Sinapis; species Sinapis alba. The sequence continues at coordinate 104,729 of MU106224.1, forward strand.
AAATCCAATAAAAAATACTAAATGATGGTATCGTTTTCATATGGTTAGGGGCAAACTGTTACAACTTAGGTTGGTGTGCAAATTACTGTCGAAAATTATTTACTCGGGCAGCAAAACAAATATATAATAGATTAATATTTATTTGATATATGTTTTCATAAATTATATGTAGACAGAATACAAAGCACAAGGGTGCATACCAGCATATGCAAACGTTAAGGTTTAGATTTTAAAATAATAAAAATATAATACATTTTTAATACTGTAGATTTTAGTTATACTAGGTAAGGAATCCGTGAGATGTCGTAAATGAACTCATTTTATAAAACAATTATACCACATTTTATATAGTTGCTTTTAAGATAATAAATGTATTATGAAATTATCTTCCATGATACTATCTTCCTTACTGATAATACTAAAATCTATATTTTATTTATAGATTGGTTATGATAAAACTACAAATATGTTTATACCAAATGAAATATATGTTTTATTATCCGTTTAGGTAAGTTATTTAAAAATCTCGAAAACTGAATATTTGAAACTAATTAAAAAGTAAATACATTCCAATTTAATTATTTACTAATTTTATAAGGTAACTTATAACAAGAACTTGAGTATTCATGATTTATTTGCAACCATGTAAGATTTGTGTGGTCAAAAACATAATTACCTGTTAATTTTAAGAGATCTTGGTTCTTAGCATATATTTTTAACATATCACATACACATTCTTATTTTATTCTTCTTTAGTTGTATATTCTATATAAAAAATTCAAAAAATTATATGCTTACAAATTAAGATTGAGATTTTGGTATAACAACTCTTATGGATAATATTACTTTGAATTTTCGGGAAATTTTTATAAAACACCAACCTTATTATATTAAACTAACACTATAATTAAATGAAATCTATGTTCTAAGACTTCCCACCTAGACCGATTACTCTTCTTCGTATTCGCCAATCTATGGTTTTCCGTGTAATTTCTTACTCAGTCTGATTTTTAAAAACATTTTACTATTTAATTTATTTCCTTAGACTTTTAACTAAAATTAAACCCGTAGAATCAAATAAAAATATGATATTATCATTAATATTTTACAAATTAATTAATTCTTATCTAAAAATAAGTTAAAAACTCTAACGATCAAAGTAATAATTTTATTATATATATTTAACATAAAAATAAATAAAAAATAGGAAAAATAATCTAAAACTAATCTTTTGATATTCTCCATTTAATTTATGATTTTATAGTTACGCGCTATGCCCAACCTCGCCGCGCAGCTAGCGCTTAACAAATTCTTGAACCTTGAATAAAATCAACTAAAGTGATAAATTATAAATTTACATTTTTAAATTATTAAATGATTTTATTGGATATTTAAATAGTATTTTGGATATTTAATGATTCTTCACTAAAAATTATAGGAATCATTGCAAACCCATTTTCATCTAAAAGATGATGTCAGCATTTTTTCTATAGGAAAAATACTAAATCTAACGGTGGATTTTCTTCTTAACCTCTAATCTAATGGTCATAATTTTCTTAGAATCATGAATATTACGTCATAGTTTCATTTGAGCAAAAGACATATTTACTCCATGAAGAATTGTATCTTTTCAAAAATTAAACCAACGAACCTCTTTATTGAATCCTTTAATAATCTATACTATTAAAACTGAAGTACACTTTAGAAATAATCCTCTTTTCATCATTAATATTACACATTTTGCCACTGAAAATAATATTACTCTTTCAATCAATCGTTACTGCTCTTTTCTTAATTTAGCATCACAAAATAAAAGCCTATTTAATATACTTACCAATAATCATTGGTTTCCTCTTAAACAAACCTATTTAATAGAGACCCAATTATCATTTTTGCTCGGTTTAGTCTTCTAATGCGGCTAAAAATTCCCTTATCTGCACTCTGCAGGTTGACATCTATTAATAAAGAGTGTATAAAACCATGCATAAATTAAGTCAATTATAAAACTATTAATGGACAATCACTATTTTCACCAGCAATGCATATGTGATATGTAACAAAACGAAATCCAAACAAATTTGTATTCGATTTTGTGTATAGTAATGATATATACGTTTAATTATTAACGAGACCAAGCCAAAAGTTATATATAAACCAAACTAAACAATCATTTGAGAAAATACAAAATACACAAACAACCTTAGTTAGGTCAGCCAAAATCATTTATACTATTAAAACAAAAACACTACTTAAATGTCATATTTGGACCATTACATTTAGCTTTCCATTATTTTCCTACAATTAACTTAGTTATAATTAAATATGTACCCTAATCTAATCATTTTAATATTTTCAAAATAAAAATAATCTAAAAAGATAGTCTTAAGTATCTTTTTAAAGATTGGATTTTAATAATATATTTTAATATTTTTATTTAAAATGTAAATATATATTTCTTTTAATATTTAAATTTTGAAATAAAAATTTCATAATTAATATTAAATATTATATAAATTAATATTAATTCATTTTGATTTATAGAATAAGAAATAACATTTCTATAATATTTATATATACATAAATTGTATCTAATCTATTAAAATAAAAATACAAAATAAATATACCCTTAATTTTACAAGTTATTTACACTCCAATAACATTGATATATTTAACGAACCTATTTTTAAGTTTCTTTTGTCGTTTACTAATTAATAAATATATGTACTAAGTTTATTAAAAAACAGAAAATGCATACATCTTAAAATTAACGTCAAAAAATATTCCTAATATCAAGGACATTCCAAATTTAAAGTATCTCTAATTTTTTGCTATCAAATTAACTAAAAAATAATATTTTGTTTACATCTATATTCTTGACTAATCATATATTAATAAACAATTAATTATTAGAAAACCAAAAATTAAATTGAACAACAAGATTCTTTTCATATGTATACTATCACATATATAAAATTATGTCAACTTTTCAATTACAATCGTTAATGGAATATGTGGAAGCACCGTAGCCTAATGGTTAAGGTTTAAAGGCTTCTACACCCAGGTCTGGGGTTCGAATCCCAGACTATGCAATTTCTTGCATATTTCAGGAGATCCAGGTTTCAAGTCCCGGAAAGAGCGATTTGTTAAACAATTATGCAGACAACGGAAGAAATGCGTACAAGAGGTCCTCAACATGGTGCAAGTAGATTTGGTCAGGAGTGGATCTTCATAGGACGGCTCAGGTGATGCAGTTAGGCATAGTTCCTCATATAATAGGTAGTATTGTCGGTTGTGGAATCGTCTATGTAATCTTTCTCATAATTATAATATCATAATAAATCAGCGTTATAAAAAAAAAATCGTTAATGGAATATTTGAAACACAAATATTCCTTTTATAAAACTACTTCATAGTAGAAAACTAAATGTTTGTTACAAAATCATAGCATAAAATCTTAAATAACTAAATATGGTATAATCTAAAATATTTTAAATTAACGTGAATTATTTTATCTTATAAATAGTACCCAATACCTAACTATTTATTCCTAAGAACTAAAAATGTTTAAAATACATGTAAATAATTAATTAACATCACCAACTGGAACATTAATATGTAAAATAAAAATTATTTATAAATATGTATTTTACGCATATTTACATTATTGATTATATTGCAAAGAAAATATAACAAAAAATATGTATAAAACTAGCTAATATTATTGCTGTTTAAAACACAATAAAATTATTGTCGATCTCTTTTATCAAACTGTATGTTTAAAAAGGTACATATTAAAATAATTATTTAATATTAGTAAGTTTTAATATATATATATATATATATATATATCATATTCTATCTTATAAAATAAAATTTACATAATATAAAAGTTAAATAAAATACCCGCACGGACGTGCGGGTCAAAATCTAGTAGGATATTAATCTTTGAACCATTTCGTAGAAGAAATCTTTAAAAAGTTCATTCACTAAACAAAAAATGTGTGGATCTGCCCATAGTAGTACAGGTGAGCACTGGATTGCATATAATGGTTTAGTGGCACGTATGTAAACAGTCTATGATTTAATATTTTCTGTATGAGATTCGTGCAAAGGTCTATGAGCTTCTCCGGAGCATTTTTTTTCTTTCTTTTGTTTCTCTTTTAGTTTTTGTATATGTTTTTAGCTGTTGGGTCAACTGTTTTCATGATGTTGCATGTGGCATAACAAGAGAGAAAGAAAGAAGAGAAAAACAAAAGGCAGGTTGTGCGCAGACTGTTGCTAAAAATTCAACTTGTACTAGTCAGACGTTGTTGAGAGATGATTCCAATAGAGAGAGTCAGGGTAACTTCCATCTAATATGCTTTTTGCAGACCAACGTGAGCTTCCAAATGTGAGCATGTAATCAACCGTCTCGAATAGAACATTGCAACCTCTCTCTTTAAGAGCTCCAACAACACTATCAAACAAAGCATCTTTGAAGGGGTTTCGAGATTACCAAAAAATTAAATGGTCCACGCCATACCAAGCTAGTTATGTCCAGTGCCACCTGAGTGATTTTCTCAATTTTATCATCTTCAGCCATGCATCTCACCCGCACTCCTGCCTTTCTATAAAGCTTCATCAGATCATCACAAAACTTGCTCTTGTCAACATAGGCAGTCACTGCGTCACACCCAAGATAACCCTTCTCTGTAATAGTTGAGAGAAGAAAAGAACCAAACTCCCTGGGATTGGAATTGCAAGGGCACTCGTCCACCAACCAGTAGATATGAAACCGAAAACGTGACAAAAACAATAACAATACAATTAATAAAATATACTAGAAATCTAATAATAGTATGTACAAACAATTTCACTTAGACCATGTCCATTGGGGGGTTCTTAGAGAGGGGCTCTTAACTTCCACTAAGAACCCTTCCCTAAGAACCCCCAATGAACATGCTCTTAGCTCCAAGCATTTTGGTCACGTCTGTGAGCTTCCGACCTTGAAGAAAGCAAGGGGCATGTAGATTTGTTAATGCCAACTTATCAGAGGGTTTAAAGATAACATTGAAGCCTCTGCGCTGCAAGGCTTTCATAACAAAGTCACACTTGGTGTCTTTTTTATTGATGAGCATCACATTTTGTGGTTGATCATCAAAGTTCATTGCCCAGAAGAGAATGTCTAGTAACATCCTAGTAACTATGGCAGACTTGTCCCCGACGACTCGGATACTGGGTAAACAAGTATAACCATCCCTGTTACCCAACGTCGGCACAACATCATGCCCAGAATCCTCCATATCATCAAGGTAAGGCCTGAAAAACACCTTGCCACAATAACCCTTACTGCGAAGAACTGAGAGGATACCCGAGAACTCGGTTGTTGGGCAACCATGGACATCCAAGATGAAAATTGTAATTGTGGTTATACAAAGAAGCTAGTCCGTTGGAAAAACCAGTGGACTCTTGTTTCCGGCTACTCGGCCAATAGAATTTCAGGCGACAACTTATTACAATAACAGTGTAATTTCTGTAATGCAAAGCTTCAAGGGCATTGTAGAAATCAGTTCCTTCGTAGACATTGTTAGAGAATACAACAAATGTTCTTGGATTAAAAAAGGTGGCAGGATTTTCCATCGCCCACAAAACAATCTCCACTGACATAGTATGAGCTCCTCGTCGGGGAATGATGATGCATCCGGCTTTCTTATAGCGTTCAACCAATTCTTCCTCCGTATAATCATCATCAACAAAAGCCATGATTGAAAACTCACCATTAGAACCCAACACCTCCTCCAAGAAGACACATGGATCTGTAAGACATTTTTTTCGGAAAAAAAAGAACTCCTTCCGTTTCATTTTACTCAAAACATATGATTTTGTATATTTCCAAAATAAAAACACAATTACTTATACACCTAACCATATTTCAACCAATAGAAAAATAAAATGAAAAATCTTATTAATAAGTTTTGCATTAAAACTCTAAAACTACAATTATTTTGAAACGAAAATTTTTCTAGGCAAAGACAATTAAATCGAAAGTACTATATAAAATCTCACATGAGAGAGCGATATTACCAGCGGGAGAAGAGCAGCGCATGGAGGAGGAGGAGGTGTCGAGAAGAGGAGGAGGAGGTGTCGAGAAGAGGAGAAGCAAAGAATGACCAGATTGCGTTGTTAGAGAAACAAATCGTGGATTATGTTTATGACATCACATGAGGCATTGGATAAATCTGACATCATGCAGGTAGGATCTTCAGCATCTTATTCAGTGACTTCTTTTTCATTTCTCAAGTGATTCTCTATTATCTTCAGGCAGTTGCTGAGCTGAGGGATCAACTTAATGAGCTGTGTGATCGGATAGTTTATTTTTATGCAAGGAGTACTTCTTTTTATCTATTTTGCTTCAACAGCTAGAGATAAGTTTTGCTATTGATTGGATGACATAACTCATCTTTGCTCAATATAATATCTGTTCAAACCTCGATAAAGTTTGTTTTTTCTGAAAATATTAAAGTGATCAAAGACAAGCCATACCAGCGATGAAGCCAAATGATATGCTCTACGTTTTTGTCTTATCCTCTTTCATCTTGGTTACAGGTTAAAACTGCCGAGAATCGCATCATTCAGGAACAACTTAATCAAAAGGTCAGGGGCTTTGTCTTTGGAAAAAATTGGAAACTAGGTTTGTAACGTATATTAGAACTGAATAAGTGTTTTCTGCAGAGATGTGAATGTGAAGTATTGCAAGATGAAGTTGCAAACCAAAAGCAGCAGTTCTCTAATTCTGTGGAACTAGCACAGGCCTCTCTCTATCATTTGAAGCAACGCCTTTCACCAATCTTCTAGCTTAGTAGCTTACATGGATTTTTAAACTAAAGTCTCTTTGGTTTCTAACTTGAAAGGAAACAAAGATGGAAGAGATGAAACTGAAAGCTAAGGAACTAAGTGAATCCAAGGAGCAATTAGAACACCGAAACTCGCAGAAGAGATTTCATATGCAAAAAGTCTTGCATCAGCAGCTGCAGTTTGAGCTCAAGGCATTATCTGAAGAAGTTGCAAAGCTAATGAAACAAAACGAGAGACTAGCAACACAGAAGAGCACAGTCCCTAAGACAGGAACAACAACAACAACAACAAATGGAAGAAGAAAACTCTTGTAAAGAAAGAAGACAGCTCTCGTCCATGGAGCTGAAGAGAGAACTAAGGATGAGCAAAGAACGTGAGCTGCTATCATATGAAGCCTGCACTTGTTGACAGAGAGAGATCAAAGAGAAGCTGAGCTTGAAAGGAATCTAAACAGAGAGAAACATATCTAAAGAATGAGCTTGCTAGTATGTGGGTTCTTGTTTCTAAGCTCAGATGTCTCTGATTCTGTATCAGAGACGCCGCAAACCGATATTGAGATTCCACAAAACTACTATGATCAAATCAATCAAGAAGAATCCAAAACAAAGCATAATCATAACTTTAAACTTGTTTCTTATTACGAAGAAAAAAAAAGTAGAAAGAGAGAAGAGCGTTGACAGATCAGTTAGTCTTGGGATCAGGCATGGGGAACAAACCAGCACCAGCAGCTCCACGCGGCGGAGAAAACCCTAGAAACTTCTGCAGATTCGTTCTGATACTAATCGAACACAGCAGATAAAGAAACGCCATGGAGCAATCCGTGGGATCATCCCCTTTCAATCCCCTATGACTCATCTTCTTCACAATCGTAATCGGATGGAACGGGAGCTTCGCGACGACTTTACCTTCGAAGAGGGAGTTCAACAACCCGAAGACGACGAAGAGAACAAGCGCCACGACGGCGCCGGATTTGAACTTGAAGAGAGACAGATCTCGGCTCGATTCCTTCAAGCTGGATTCAACGCGATCGATCTTCTTCGTTTTCGATTTCTTGATGGTTAGCTTGGAGGAAGGGTTCTCCGTCTTCATCGTCTCCAGCTTCTTCGCGGCTTTGTCGATTGAGTATTTTAGGGATTTGTAGGAGCTCGTGCGGTAGATTAGGATCCATGAGATCGCTTCGCATACCAACGCCGTGCAGAAGGAGATTCCCACGACGGTTAAGCTGTCGGCGTACTTGAAAGACGCGAAGAGTGGGATCGTAGTCGCCATTAGGATCAATTTTCCTTTGCTTTCTCGAGGAAACACAAACACTCGTCTCACTGCAGATCTGATTTGGAATAGTATAAAAAGTCAAAAGAGGGTAAAAGAAGGAAATAAGGTAGAGTTTGGGGACTTTAAAACACTTTTTTTAGTTTTCACGTTTAACCCAATACTTATTAATTTTGTTTTCTGTTACACAACCCAAATCAAGTTTTAACAAAATCAGAATAAACAATGTAGGACACTGGACACACAAGAGAGTGTTAATCATGAAGATGTATGTCTGTCTATTTACAGATAAGAATAGGAAAAAAGAAGTTTGTACCAAACTCAATAATTTGTGTTTACCTAGTTTTTCTGGGTTTGATTTGAAGTAGAGTTCATCTGATATTCAATTTTATTTAATAATCTAAAAAATTATTTTAAAGTATCTGAATTTTTTTTTTTTGAAATCTTAGATTCATCTTGTAAAGGACATTACATAAACAATCTAAATGTATCTCAAAGTATTTAAAACCAAAAAATCGACACAAACTGCAGACTTCAATTCGTCTTCTTTGGCGCAGCCATATGTTTTGTTTTAATTATGTACTAGATCCTGACCCGCCCTTTCAAAGGCCGGGTTATTTAATGTTAAAAAAATTATCAACCTATTTGTTGTACACTAATATATTTATATTCTGGCATTTAGTTTTCAGTTCATTTATAATTTTTCCAATTCAGTTTTGGTTTGATTGTAATTTTTAGGTTTTTTGTTCAAGAGATAAAAAAAAAAAAGAATGTACTCACTAAATTTTTAAAAACTATATCATATTGAATTGAGGAAAAAAATTCTCGTGTGCATCAAAATTTAAATTCTAGATATATTTTTGTTGATTTTCTATGAAGTTTATGTAATGTTATTTGCTTAACCATCAATAATAAGAATGGTTTTGTAATGATTTTTCTTTTATATCTTCTTTTATATCTTTTTAAACACACATGTTAGGGGTCCTAATGATATATAAACTTTTGAAACCCTATTTTTGTTATTTTAAAATACTTTGTAGTTCTATAGATTATAAGTTGTCCTATTTTGTACTTTATTATACATATACATATACTGTGTAGATTTGTTTCCCGGTAATTCTATAATATTTTTGTAATCACATTTTGAAATTAATGAAAATTATATGTTTAGAAAAAAAAATATTTATATATAAGTTTTTGATTATGTATAAGATACCCAAAATATAACTGTTGTCTGGTGGTTATAATTATGTCTTTCCCACCTCTAAACCCGATATCGACACCTCTAATGCTCTCTTTTACTTAATTTTTTCCAGAATTTCTTTAATCAATTTTTTTGCGGCCGCAATTGAATATCTCTTATAATCTTCAATTCTTTTGAGTGCTAACTATAGATCTATGACATAAATCGATTTTGAACCTCAGATTAACAAAAAACTATTTTTTTGTACCTCATCGCCTAATCCTTATCCACCGCATACAACTTAAACGCCACATTAAGAGACGTTTAACCGCCGGAAAGCCATGGGCTGAGAGATATGGATACCAAAACCTTTTGTCAAGAAAAAAGAGATACGATACCGAGAATATAGGAAACAAAAAGGAAGTTAGAATATATTAATATTCATATATACATATTATGTTGACCCTCATCGTTTAATATTCTAATAATTGAATGTGGTTAGTGGTTAGAGAAGGGATATATTTACAGTTGGACTACACATTTATTAATTGGTCAAAAATCAGGAATGATCCTGTTTTAATAGAATAGATTTCTTTGAGAAATAATGTAATTCATATTTCATAGTCTCTATTCATTTTCCATGTATGTTTCTTTGGTGATTTATAGAAAACAGTAGTAGTACACCAACATCTCTTATCTTTGTGTTTTCTTAATCTCAAGTTGGTAAACAGAAGAAAAAAATGATGAAAAGAAGAAGAAAACAAAGACTATGAGGCTCTCAGTAAAGCTGCTCTTTCTTCTCATGCCACCATCTCCACCTGTAAACACGAAATTGCTAGAAACATTAGTGAACTTTTTATACAATTTTGTGCCAAATCTTGCATGAAATGAGATCATGTCATCTATAAGTGAATGGAGTTATAGGTACCAGTAATAGTCCCAACGAGGACGGACTTTAGTCATGCGGTTATGATCAGAAGGATGGTAAGGATGAGCTGCGTGGCGAGTGTTGTGGAAGGCGCAGCAACCGGCAGCGTAGACGGCGATGAGGAGGACCAGGACGAGAATGTTGACGACCGATAACTTTCTCCAGTCAAGACGTATCTCTTCAAGAACACCAGCTTTGCAAGCATCACACTCGTAGCATAACGTTTCAATACCATTCTTCCATCTGTAGCAATCTTCTCCTCCTACTATAACTCCTTTTTCGTACGTGCACGCAGTCGGTGGCTTACAACACCCTGACTACAATCAAACACAGGTTAGTACTTACTAAACAAACTCATGAAGATCGATGTAGTTCATATCATAGGAGATGAGGTAATGAATAGCACATAGGCCTTGGAGTTTATAAGCAAGCCCAAAACCCAAACCGAAAAATAACCATATTCGATCCAAAAATATCCGAACAGAGTTAGATACTTTCGGGTTCGGGTACAACCAGAACTGAACAAGAATCCGTATTAAGATCGATGTAAAAATATCAGAAATTAGCTAAATTTGTTAATCTTTTTTTACATATATATATGAGAAATTCCCTTAGATAGCCTCTTTTAGGTTGTTTGTCACAAAAATAGCTTTTAAGGAAGAAAATGACCAAAATGTTTTTTTTAGAAGCTAAAAAACTCATTTATATGCATTTATACCCCTAGGGTTAACTAATTTGAACTTTAGGGTTTAGAGTAAAGGGGTGGGTTTGGGGTTAGGGTTTCAAATTTCAAAAAAAAAATAAAAAAAAAAATCAAAATTTCAAAAAAAAAAAAGTCTATTTTGGTCATTTTATTTTTTGAAGGCTATTTTTGTGACAAAAACTTAAAAAAGGCTATTTAAGAGAATTGCCCTATATATATTTAAGGTAATTTAGATATTAGCACAAGACACAGAAGAGGATGATACCTGAACAGAAGTCATATCCCTTTGGAAATAATCAAGTGTTGTCCAAGATTCAATCTTAGAACAGGTCTTTGAAGTCAAGATACAGCTTCTAATGGAGTTCCAATACTCAGGATCTCTAACTCTCTCTCTCAACCATGGATGATAATCTCCAAGTCTATATTCTTTATAAACCCTCCCTGGTACTTCCACACCTCCTCCTTGGCTGGTCACCACCAGACCAAACAGAGTTAAACCCATGAGAGTTGCGATGAGGAAGATCATGACAACCAAGTACACCCAAAGAGCCCATGCCACGTTGAAACATGCTCCTATGAAACCTGCAAGGGATACTAATAGTATGATGAATCCTACAACGAGTAGCGGTGTCTGGAGGAAGTTCTCGCATGTTGTGCTGCTTCTTGCCTTCCATAGAGCGGCTCCTATGATTGGTATTGAAGCTAGTAAGCTGAGGAGGTTTAAGACTCCAATCACTGTGTTGCTGAATCTGTACATAGTAGGATTGTTATATATTAACAAGAAACCAGAGAACTTAGCAGTGTCTTCTCTCCTTCTCTAACCAGATTCTCTTCTTGTTCATAAGCTTTATCATACAATCTTCTATCTTTTGTAGTTATTATATTGTTAAACTCTACTTTTTTGCTTTTGATTCTCTCTTATCAGTTGGGGATTTTAAAAAAGGAAAAGGTTTAAGAGTTAATGGTTTGATGATTCATGCTCATATTCTCTGGTCGTTTCTTGATTTGAATCAACTAAACAACAACATTAAAATTGTATTTATTTATTTTCAAATAAAAGTGTCTTTTTGGACAATTGTTTCTTGTTTATTATTGTATTTTATGCGTTTATGTCGTTTAAAGCAGACCACAAGTAGTGCCTTGATTAAAATATTTACTATATTGTATAATGAAGTATAGTGGACCATATATAAATTCACAATGATCAGTGAAGCAAGGGGTAAGCAAAGAATAAATAGACATGGACGGATGGTGATTTTGTGGTCGATGATTTTTCTTTTAAGATGCTTTTACTGCCCCCCCCCCCCTAACTTAGAGAATATTAGGCTTTGTAGAGGTAGAGGAGCACAATATGATCTTTGATTCTTCTTCCCCTTCACTTTTGGTGTAAGCACAAATAGTACTAGAATCTTGTTTTCACTTGTTTGATTCCTCCAATATCTAGTATTAAATACATCCAAAATCATCAAATCAGAATTTGATAACATATATGCAAATGCAGCTCAGCTGTAATCAGTTTACATTATACTGATATACATCATACACATAGTACCTAGAACCTGTTGGAAAAACGGTCATTTCATACCCAACATATCATGATATGTTCAATTCATATCCGACTTATATTACCGTACAAAAACATACATGAACTTTCAAAAATTTCAAATAACATACATGTTATTTATTTATTTTGGCGAAATCATACACCAGTCACCACTTCAACTGCCACATCATCTAATTTTGCTGACGTGGATGTTATGTCAACTCATTTTGCTGACCAGGATACCACATGGACAAAAAATATTAAAGAATAAAAAAATAAAATAGTCGTTTTAAAAAAAAAACATTTTTTAAAAATATGTAGAATTTATAGATTTTCATATTTAGTAAAATTAACAAAAATTAATTAAATAACAAATTTTAATCTTATATGAGAGATATATTTGTAAATCCTATATAATAAATTTACATCATAAATTCTCTATATGCAGTGTTCGGGTACCCGTTAGGTTAAGGTCGGGTTTTTCAGATTTCGGTTATATCTTGTAACACGTCATAGGACCCATACTGGTATTTTTTGTAAGTATGGATCGATATCGGATAAAATACATCGGGTTCAGGTCATTTTATATTACATCCTAGAATTCATAATGTAATCATATATCGTTCGTATTTGGGTTATATCGGATATGTTTGGATAACCCGAAGTAAAATTTAAAATTTAAAAGAAAACCATAAGAAATATATACTTATGAAGCAACAATAACATTGGATTTGAATCATTACAACACATATATAACTCTTACAAAGATGATATTGTGATAAAATCGGAAAATTCACGAATATATCTCTTATATAAGATTTTTAAATTTTATTTTTTAATTATTTTTGTTAATTTTACTATATAATATAAATTTATAAATTTTTACATTTTAAAAAAAAAAATATGAAATGACTGTTTTGTTTTTTTCTAGAAATTATTTTTGTACATATGGCATCTTCGTCAACAAAATTAGCTAACATATCATTCACGTCATCAAAATTAGATGACGTGACAGCTGATGTGCCAATTGTGTATGATTTTGTAAAAAAAATAACATTTATGTTATTTGAAAATTTTGAAAATTCATGTATATTTTTGCACGATGTATGTTTTTGCACAGTGATATAATCGGGTATGAATTGAAGATATTGTGATATGTTGGGTATAAAATGACCTTTTCCGGGAGCCTGTCGCAAACCTTTTGCTTAATGCGGAAGAAAGTATGTTTGGAGGTGACATCTGAAGGAAAACTCTACCAGTGGCTTTGAAGAGTGGCATAACAAACATAAAAGCTGTAAATAGATACCAATCCCAAACATAGGACCTCTGCATTATCAACCCTGACATATCCAAGACACAACAAGAAGTACGGTGGAAAATGTTAAGAGGTCAAGCAACAAGACACTTTTAATTTTAGCTTCTTAAAAGGAAGCGAGCATTTCTCGAAAATGAGCCAAAGATGCAAGTATCAAACGACAGTAGCAAAGAAAACTTCATATTGGATGTATATGATGAGGTCCATGCAAGAAAGAAGCATTTTCTCCATCTAGCTCTCTGAGGCTAGACTTGAAATACAGAAAGACAGAGATACATATAACACCTGCGGATAGAATCTTCTATGCATGCAGACAAACGGAGTACTCATATCTTCTCCTTTTCTGTACACTTGATCATATCTTGTATAAATGCATGAAGAGCTTCCACAGCTTAAGGAGAATGACACATAAGGAACAGCTGTCTACACATATACCAAATGTTAGGAACATATCAAAGTAAAGATTCACTAGACATATAAATATTTTCAGGAAGATAAAACCATTACACTTTTGATGATGCCAACAGTGAGATAGCTTGTACAATTGTCTGGAGTCACATTTCTACGACCCCAGAAGAAGAACAACACAGACACAGAACATTTGAGAAATAAACACTAACATAATTAATTAAAGCCAAAATGTCATAACACAACAAATAATAGATTATTGAAACAAAAAACATAGCTTCTAATTAAACAAAGACAACCAGACACAAGAGAAAGGTCGCTTTGTTCTCATAACTTATTGTTGTACCAGAACACACCTTTCTTGTCACCTTGTCTATCCGGTTCTACATAGATACACTCCTTAGCCTCCCTCCACATCGCCTTAACCACTGGTGTTCCATCAAACTGGTAATACTCTCCCAGTATCGGCTTTATCGCCTTGGTAGCTTCCATCGCGTTATAATGCGGCATGGTGGAGAAGAGATGATGCGCCACGTGCGTGTCCGTGATGTTATGGAACACCTTGTTCAAGATTCCATAGTCTCTATCTACCGTAGCCAAAGCTCCTCTCAACCAATCCCACTCTGATGAGTCATAGTGAGGCAACGAAGGGTGCGTGTGCTGCAAGTAAGTGATCAAGACAAGGAAGCCGTTGACTATCAGAAGCGGAACTCCGTAGACGCAGACCATAGAAGCCACTCCTTGTGAAGCAGCGTAACGGTAGAGAGCGTAACAGACGGAGAGGACGCCAGCGTCAGAGATGTATATTTGGAGACGTTCACGGTCGTTATAGATGGGAGCGTTAGGGTGGAAATGGCAAGCGAAACCGTTGTAGTAAGGTCTTCCGGAAACGTTGAAGGCTAAGTACAATGGCCAGCCGAGAGTGAACTGAACAGTTAACATCACTGTCCGACCAAGAGGGTTGTTGTTGAGGTACTTGCCGTACCACTTGATGTCTGATTTCTTCTTGGGGACAAACACTTCGTCTCTTTCGAGAGAGGCAGTGTTGGAATGGTGGCGTCGATGACTGTACTTCCAGGAGAAGTAAGGGACGAGGAGGAAGGAGTGGGAGATGAGACCAACGGTGTCGTCTAGCCATTGGTAGTCGCTGAAGGCGTGGTGGCCACATTCGTGGGCTATGACCCAGACTCCGGTTAGGACACAGCCTTGGGAGACCCAGTAGAGAGGCCAAGCGAAGTAAGAGAGAGGGTGAGGGAGGAGAGAGAAGTAAGTGGTGGAGAGGTAGTAGAGGCAGGAGGATATGATGATGTCGCAGAGAAGGTATGAGAAAGAGCGAGGGATGGAGCGTTTGAAACAATGCGGTGGGATTGCTTTCTTGAGGTCTCCTAGTGTGAATGGTGGTGTCTCGCAGGGTACACGCTTAAGGGTGTTGGTTTCAGAGTTCTTGGGAGTAGGAGTAACTTGCATTCTTCCACCTCCACCCATGTTTCTTCTGTAGAGAAAACCAAAACAAACAAAAAAGAAGCAAAGAAACTTAATATTATGGAGACAAAGGTTGAGACCTTAGCAGCCCAAAGCTGGCTACTAGACCACCACCACTTCATAGTTTCTAAATGCATGTGAGTCTATGAAAAAGCATCTAAACTCTGAAGTACCTAAGTACCTAACCTACCTACCTACCTTAAATCTGTTTTAAGAGCATGGGTAGTACCTAACCTTTCTTTTATCTATTGATTACGTAATTACAGTAACAAGAAATCAATAAATAAAGAATCAGTCAATAGGTGATTCTTTTTCAATTTCCATCAACCAATCAATTAAATGAATTTTAAGAGAAAAGAAAAAGACAGGAAGTTGCTAACATTTCATATTCTAGGACTAATAGACACTAATCATATTCATGGTGAGATGAAAGAAACAACATGATAAGATTTGTCAAATGGAAACAGAGGAGCAGATCTATAGTTGAGTGCAATAAGATTGGCAGAGATCTATAGATTGAAAACAGAGAGGTTACAGAGAAAAGAAACACAAACCAGAAATGCAAAAAAAAAACGTAAATGAGAAGAGAAGAAGGGACCTTGATCAGTTGAGCTGACGTTAATAACGATGAACCCTACGATGAAGGTCCTCCGCAGAATCAAACACACACACTCTCTATCTGTCTATCTTACGTTATGTTCTGTCTCTTCTGGTTCTGGTCAGATGCAAATGGCAAAAGGCAGGCAGGCCGTTTAAATTGAAAGAAGGCCCCTGGGGAAACATTAGTGCAATCTCTTTTTTTACTACTGGGCCCCTCTTTTTTTCTTCTCCTCTTTTCTTTTTTTCTTTTCGATTAAAAAATATATCTGATACTTTTTTTTGGAAAGAGAAAAAAATATGATATTTACGAAAAAAGTGAACATTTATTTACTTATATAATTAATTTTATCACGTTTTTTTCTTACATAAAGTATATAAATAATGGTTTTTAGAAGCAAAATCACTTGGGTTAGCAAGTTTTCGTATCCACTGTAAAGTGTAAACACAAGAAAGTGATACTAAAACAACTGAATTTCACACTCAAAGAGAGTAATAAAATTCGCCGGTCGTAATAATCATCAATAAGAAAAAGATAAAAAGTTTTGGTGTCATTAATTTTAATATGACGAAACGTCCTTGACCGATTCACAAGTCACAGAAGGAAAAAAAAAAGAAATGCTAAAAGTGAAAAATGGAGGATCTTGTTTGGCTTCTTCTCCCCATGGGACGATTGACGAAGAAGAAAAAAAAAACTTATAAAAATCTACAGACATTGTGGTGGTGTTCACGTGACAATTTCCAGTGCCGGTCTAACCTTTTAGAGTGTCGTAACCTAATTTTTAAAATTATACCTTTCAATATGTTTTATAAAAATACAAAAATAAAGATTTCATAAAACAATAGGATCACAACAACTGTTAATAAAAACAGTAAGTTTAAATACACTAAAAATATAATTTTTTACATACTAGAACGTGATACGGAGTTTTTACCACCGGCCACCATGGTTTTGTCTTTACTTATCCAGCTGTTACTATCAGTTGACGGGATTTATAACGCACAACTTTTTCTTTGTAAAAACATATTTCGAAGTTAATCAAAGATAATTTAACAAAAAACTATATTCTAAGAATCACCAAAATAGAGAAGGAAGTGACAATGACAATGAAACTAACATTGTATTTTCATAAACAAAGACAAAGTAGTAGAAGAAGATGGATGATATTAGAGAGATCACACCACCACAAAAGAAGAGACTTGAATTATCCCAGCAAACTCCAATAGCAACTAGGCAATTCCTGACCTGCGCAGCTCTGCTTCCCCATGTGCAAAGTGACATCTGTCACCAAACGTACAGTTTCCTTTAGCGAATCTCTCACACATCTTCGTCTTGAAGTTGCTCCCTGGATGTGGTTTCCCTTCTGAACCAAGCCCACCACCACCACCACCACCACCACCACCAGGTGGTCTCCTAGCTGCAGCAGAATTAAGCCTCCCAATCAGCTCTCTAACCATTGCACTAGCTTCATTTATCTGCTCAAATGTCCCTTCAAGCTCAATGTTCTTCAGGTTAGGGTCTCTCTCGTGATCTTGAATCGATAGCTTCGCCCCTGTCTGACGACATATCTGTTTCGAACTGACTCCACCTTTTCCAATGATAGCGCCGGCCAATGAAGCATCCACACTGATTTTTGCAGTGGCTGATGCACCAAAGTTAGACACATGGCCAGGCCCAGACTCTCCTCTCCCTGAGAATCTCCCTCCTCCACCACCACCAACAGATCCTTGCATATTTCTCGAAACTTGAGGCATGGGTGCTATATTTGTCATCTGTGCTACAGCATTGTATCCTCCCGGAACATAATGCAAGAAGTGGCAGTTATCCCCAAAAGGACAACCAGAAGTGCTGCAATAATAAATACATCACAGAGTTAAAATCAATCCCCTTCATTCCCTTTTTTTTTGAGATGACACAAAAGAACAAACGGTTAAAAATACAGAGGAAGTATCAATTGCTAGCTATACACAATGATGGACATGTTCGCCATCACCAGTAATGCAAGAACCTTACCAAACCATATACGATCATGTTACAAACACAACATCACTAACACCTTACCACCAAACAGAAAATTACAGCAACTTACTCAAATACTGTCAGAGCTCATACAAAAGGTAAAGTTATAGGTTGATTTTGTGCATTATGATCACCAATTGAGTTAAACGTTTCTAAAATTATAATCCAGATGCACTTATCCGTTATTGAAACTTTTTTTTGTTTAGCATGAATGATTTATACGTACCTGTAATAACAATTAACCACTTCATTAGCATACAGTTTTTTTTTATTTGATAATTTCACAAGAACACTTGCAGATAAACAATAATTTTGGATATTAATCCATTTAATGAAAAGGATTATAAGTTAATAACCTGAAAAATTTAGTGCATGGCTTGGATTTGCTTCCTAAACCAGTTGAATATGATTCCATCTCTGTTCCAAACATTAAATGTTTTTAATTCTTTAGTTAAGACTTTTCTGAGGTTCAATAATATTATATGAAACTTGAAGCTTAAAAAATTCAAAGCTGCATGATATGATGATGATAGTATTTCTCTAAATTTTCAGGAGTATTTAGACATATCAATACTTTGACAAAGGAAAAGGCATGGTCTGTTGTTACTCAACTGAACATGGTGATAAAATGTTAATAGCTTATTGATAGTTGAGAAGAGGGATTAAACTTGAAGTAAGACTGGAACTCAAAAAACATAAGCTTGGGCTGTTAATACTAAACTGAACAATTAATGGAATTTTAAAATTTGCATCAGACAGGAAAACGGCAAGCAGTTTATGATGTAGTATCGGTACATAAGTGAGAAGAAAAAGAAAAAGACATAGCAGTAAGAAAGAAAGACTTATTAAACTTGCGTCTAAGTAAATCTCAAAAAGAAAGCTACTTTTTTTTGCTGAATAATAATGGTAGTACAAATCTCAAATTGAAGAAATCATCACTAGCCTCCAAATCCAAAAAAAATAAAAAAAAATATATTAATCATCCAGCAATGAAGAACTTAAATTTAACTGTAAGAATTTGGTATAGAGTTCAAACAGAGTTGTAATAGGTAAAACAGTTTATCAAAAAGACAGAAGATATTGAGGGGAAGGCAAAGAAGAGTGAAAGAGCTAACCTTGCTTAGACTTCTTGAATCCGCCGCCATTGGAGCCAGCTTCAGGCCGTCCTCTCTTACGAGTGTCCATGGCAGAGAGTACAGATCCGTAATTGAACCCCTCGTGTGTGTGTGAATCGGTGAAGACAGATCGGAATCGGAATAGGGAGAAAAGAATAAACCTAACCCTGATGTGGTGCTGGTGGTGGTTGTCGTCGATAAAGATGAGATTTTTCCTTTTCTTTTTATTCTTCTTTTTAATTCGAAATTTAAACCGGAATGGCGGCCAATAACAAAACTAAAAAGGTAAACCGGGATTGCAAGATGAGGAGGTTATTGTAAATTCAGCTTAACCTTTTCCTTACCGAGGAAGCCCAACAACACCCACCACACGAACTGCTTTTTTTTACATTTTTCCTTTGACAACACCAAAACACACGTTTAAGTTCAAACTTCAAAGGCAACAACACACACATGTTGTTCATATCCGGTATGTGTTTTCTTATAAGTAGTGATGGAATAAAACAAACCATAAACCGGGCTGAAAAAATTAATCAAATGATTTTGGCTGGCCATTTGTGCTTTGTTATGTTGGGTTTTAGTGAGTGCATGTACAAGTCCTTATTATCCAAACAGAATAATATTGTCTATTTCAAGCGTGTTAGAGATAAACCTGCATAGATTTACTTTTGGTTTTCTTCACAAAAGGCTTCGTATTAGTTAGAATTTGTGTTTTTTTTTCTTTCAGCGAAATTTTTTGGCACTTATCTTATTGCGTCTTCGACATTTGTCACTCAATTCCAAGGTTACTATGAGTTGCTTTAAGGATGCTTTTCTCACAACATCACAAGTTTCATGATCTTCTGATTAGTTTCCACCACAAACCTTTTCTTCCAATTTCAAGGGTCCAATTCCTACATAAAGAGTATTTTGGTCTTCTTGTGGATATTTGTCATACCGTTCTAATCTCAATTATTGGGATTTATTGAACCTATATCCAACTATTTATTATCCAATTAATACGTTATTATTCATTTTAGGCCTAAAAAAATGATCCATAAAGATTTATTTTTGGTTTTCTTCCTAAAATGTTTTGTAATCATTAAAATTAGGAACTTGTATCGACATTTCACTTTAAACTTAAAGTTGTTCTTTAATGTAAAGATGATATTGTATGAGTTAGCTTATCAGAATGTTAGAATTGCTTTGTCAAAAAAAGAATGTTAGAATTGTTATTCAGCTACTAAATGGATTAACTTTTTCCGTTAAAACTTTCTGACTTCTCTATCCTATCCCAAACAAATGGGTTTTAAGTTTGGCAAATCTGGTGCACACAAAAATCAGGTGCACAGAAGTCCTATTGGGTTTTGTGATTAAAAAAATTCTTAGTTTGGGCTCTCTGTACACCACTAATTGGCCTCCATAATAACATATGGAATGTCGACGAAGAAAGAAAACTATTCCATTCCCATTGTTGTCTTGTCACAGAGCAATGAAAAAGGAAGAAAGAAAAGGCTCAAAGCAATAATCTCAAGAATGTTTCTTTCCTTGTTATTATTGACATACATCCTCTCCAAAATCCCCTCAATCTCTAAGCCGTTTCTCCATTCTCCAGGTATGATGAGTTTCCATGTGTTAATCTAAATCTTTCACCTTCTATCATTTTTTTTCACCTTCATCATTACCTTCAAACTGGTCATGTTCCCACGTTTTTAGATGATTTTCCACTAAGAAAGCACCATGGAGAGAATCAACATTCCAGACCGAAGATGAATGCCAAAAAAAAAAAAAAACATAAGAGGTACCTTTTCTGAAGTCTCGCCCTTTGTTTATTACAAATGAATAGCTCCTTAGAAGAGCTTACCTTAACATAAAACACAGGTGCTTCTCTTTGACCAATAAACATTGAGGAATGTTGCTTTTGATTTTGTACTTGTGCATTTGCTTTTAAGAACACAAAACTGTATGTCTAATTATCTCATCGGAGTTTGACTCTTAGGGAAATTTACATTGGGTCAATAATAGTCTCACAGGTTACATTTTTTCCCTAAACCAAATCATGTGCATACAGACAGCCTCAATCCTACTCTCCCCATTCCTAACATTTCTTTCTTACATTTTTGCTGATCACAATTTGAAACAAGACTTGACTAATCTCCCATCTTCTTTTGTCAGATGAGCAACAATGTTTTTTATTTCTAAATCCAGATTGTCCTTGGGTTGATGACGACCAAACACCATTAAAATATTACAGACAGATTTTCCATCATCCCTGTGGCATTAGATGGTCATGCGAATCTGGTGGATCTCCTCCATCTGGTAGAGTTGTAAACCAGGAAAAAAAAAATCAATTCATAGCTCCAACAAAGAAGCACACAATCAAAAAGTAAAAGAAAGAAGATATGTGGCTAAGAGACTATTCAAGTGTGTGTTGACATTTTTGCGTAGGATTACGTTTGTAATAGTGACTTTGATATTATATAACATCACAGCACATGATTGAATGGTAAATAAAAGATTGTTCTGAGACTGCAAACAAAAAGAAGCCTTGCTTTTGTTATATTACCGATTTCACCATCAGAAGTATCTGCAAGCCTTGCAATGGCAGCAATAAGCGCTTGTTCTTGTTCCTGCATCACCACTTGTGTTATTTTCCTAAGAATAACTCACAATAGCCAATAGAGTCTATTAGTCTCATACCTTGAGCATTTTCTTGGCCTTATCAAGCTCAAAAGGATCAGGATGTGCAGAAACGAAAACTCTCTCCACCTAAAACAAAGCTGCAATGTTACAACGGCCGTCGAGTTTAATGGGTACAAAACAGATAAAAATATCGAACCTCCTTCACAAGCAAATCAGTGTTGAACAATTCAATATCATCAGAGGAAGTTATCCGGTCACCACCACCACCAAAACCACCACCATTCTGTTGTGTTGGTAAAAATTCTCTTCTCGGTTGATGAATTCTTGGTCCTCTCCCTCT
This sequence comes from Sinapis alba, assembly GCA_012274485.2. Taxonomy (NCBI): domain Eukaryota; kingdom Viridiplantae; phylum Streptophyta; class Magnoliopsida; order Brassicales; family Brassicaceae; genus Sinapis; species Sinapis alba. Next base: position 127,088 of record MU106224.1, read on the forward strand.
ACCAATATGGCTTTGGTGGTGGTTCCTTCGGTTGCCACGGATTGATCCACTTCCAAGTCCAACGTTTAAAGCTACCCCACTCTCCTTTCCATCCCACATTATATCTTCCGGAGGAATCTACAATAATGCCAGGTCTCATCAAGATCATCATCATGTAAAGACACCATACCGCTTTACTGAAACAGATGCGAGCATAAAAAGACTACGAGTATAAAGCTTACCTCCTTCAGATCAACCCATTCCCACGTTTCATTTGCTGCATGTATATCATACACCAAAGCATGCCGACCCTGTGAAAAACTTACAACAAGTCAATAAATTGCACAAAACTCGAGCCAATGTTCAGCATCTAAGATATGAAAAACACATTCCAAGACTTCGAGAAATATTGGAGCTCTCTACCCAATTGGCGTCCTACACTAAATGATCAAAAAGAGTACCTCAGCTGCGTTGTACTGGGTTATAATTGCTTCATAAAAGTTGTTGTCTTCGGGCCATTTTGTCCAAACTTTTCTTCCGATAAGTGCTTCAGCAGATTCATTTGCTGAAATGCCGCCGGATACCACACGACTATTGAATGACCTATTCCCAGCCGCACCAAATGATGGATACTACATGGATATCACCAATAAACATCAAAGTGGAGACAAAACAGAATAAACACATACGACGCCAAACAGAAGACTTACAGATTGGAATGCCCTGTGTTTCTTCCGGGAAGCTGAGAAAGTAGGACTAGGAACAACATCAAAACCATGAGTAGTAGCATGTCTAGAAGGGACTTGGCTTCCGCCTCCCTGTCTCCAGTCTCTGGTACAGTTCCAACGTACAATATATTAAAACAAACGCTGATCCAAGATATTTACTGAGTGCAAATAACCTTATCCGCTGAATGGTATCATCCTTATTGACCCTGCTCAGAAGCTCTCGATGTTCGTCATCAGATACTCTTAGTTCTCTACGCAAATCTGTTATCAAACTTTCTTTGTCCTAAGTTGTGGAAGTCCATATATTTAGTCATGAGACTGCATAGTAGCATATAATCAAAAATCCAAAGATGGAAAAGATTTTACCCAAGAAATAGCATCAGACTGCGCTTTAAAAGCTCTTAAAACAGCGGTATATGCTTCCTGCTCAAGTTGATGAATTTGGGCCTCCATATCACACTATGTAGTTTTTTTTTTAACTACAGAGACTTCCCATCCAAATGAAAGCCGTCTTCTTAGAGCTTCACTGTCATGTAGACATCAATGCATCAATAGTGTAAAAACAGATACTCTCTAAAGGTTATTATTTCACCAGTATGATCTGAGTGCTAATGCCTTAATACAATTTCAATAAATCAAGAAAGCTGAACACTTTTCTTTAAACCCTACACCCTATCGTCGGTTTACTCCTCTCTAAACCTTCTTTATAAAATTCAATGCCTAAAACTATCCACAACAGCATTCACCATCGAACGGCCTAAGGCTCTAATTGCTCGAACAGGGTTCAAATGGAGGGCAAAAACGCTATACATACCTCTGTTTCCAGAAGCTTCAAGGTAAACCCACAAAGAGGGTTTTTATTCTCCACTGATTCAGATACGAAACCCTAGAAACCTCGAAGCGAAACTTGACCCGCAAAGAAAAAGAAGCAATTAGTGGGTTTTAGGGTTCGACGCACGTTTGGAATGGAATTGAAACGGTAAAATTGAAAACTTTTGAGGGGAAGAAACGAACTTTGCTTTCCCTCTCGAGAAATGTGATCTTTATATAAGCGAAGAGGGCACAGAGCGACGATCGATTTCTCCGATGGGATGGCGTCGGAATCGCCGAGCAATCGATTTACATACGAAACGAAGCGTTTTGGAAAATAGGAACTTATAAGGCCCACTATAAAGAGCAACAATGGCCCATGTAGCCCAAAGTGATTTAATTATTGTCCCATTACCATTTACCACCCATCAATTCTCTTAATTGCCTTTGGTCTCAAAACCATATAAATATCAGTCACACTAATTAAATCATTGTGTTTCTAGAAACATTTGAACATCTAAATTATAAACCTAAGTCCATAAAAATTTAAATAAAATTAATTTAAGAGATACAACAAAATATGGTTTTAGAAAAGAACAATAAAAAATTAAACTAAAATCTCCTTTAAATTAAAACTAAAACATACTCTATTTCATATTAAATATCATTGTACCTTTAAATTTTTGTTTTATCATAAAATCGTTTTACTTTTTTAACACAAATAAAGTTAAACACTGGAAATTTTATGTAATATTTACATAACTGCTAAATTTATGTAATTCAAAATTATCTTTTATCATTTAACTGCTAAGTTTTTACATTGGAACAACTCCAAACCCTTATCAACAAGCTCTTACATCCCATGTCATGCATGTATGAGCTCCCACATGCCTAATATGGTCTATACAAAATAATATTTTTGTCTTAGGACATTAATAGGATTTATACCTAGATAAAATGCACGTAGGGAGTAGGCCTGAGACAGATCCGGATATTCAGAATATTTGGAGTATTCGGATCCGTTGGATTCGTGATTTTAGTATCCGGATTTGGAGTTGTGCCTTCTGAATATTTGGGTTTCAGAACTTCGTCTAGATATCATGATACCCACGAATATCCGGATCCAGATCTGGATCCATAAAAATAATTAAAATATAAAAAATATAAAAAAATATATAAAAAATAAAAAATATTACATAAATTAAATATTTTAACAAAATTTAAGAATGTATTTATGCATATAATATTATTAAAATTAAAATATAATATAATAAAACTAATTTTATGTATAAATATTAATAAATCAACTATAATTATTAATAAAATTTTACAAATTTTATATATTTTAAAAAATTGGATCTGGATGCGGATATCCGAACTTAAAAATCCAGATATCCAGATCCAGATCTGAATTCGACGGATCCGACATTTTATTATCCGGATCCGAACACTCCAAATATCTTATTTTTGGAATGGATCCAGATCAGATGTCAGATATTAAGTCCCAGCCCTAGTAGGGAGTCATCGCAAAATGATTACAAAATTACACTAGTTTACTTTCCAATTTTAGATTCTTTCTCTTTATTTTCAAAAGGTTTATTACTTCCTTCCATATTCACTTCAAAATTGTAATTTTATTTTATAAAATCATAAAATATGTTCATTGGACCTTTTATATTTGTTATTATTCATGCTTCATTTCATATTTGTTATTGGCCATACTATGCATTTTTCAACAAGTTGGGGATAAAGTGTATAAATGTTTCATTTTAAGATCACTAATGTCAAAGAAAGAAGAAAATATGATCTCAAAAGATCGATGACAATGTCAGTTCAAAAACCGAATCAAAAACTCAAAAATAGCGTTTAAAAGCATGCAAGTCTGAGGGAGATCATAAGGATGGAGGCATGGAGCCACAAAAGATCGTAACGATCCAAGACTCACGAAAGAAGATAATACTTCAAAACAATTTGGTTACACATGTAAGAAGTTTGACACAGACTTTAGTTTGAAGAAATTAACATATCCATTAAATAATGAAAAATTCCCTTAGATAACCTCTTTTAGTTTGTTTGTCACAAAAATAGTTTTTAAGGAAGAAAATGATCAAAATGTTTTTTTAGAAGCTAAAAAATTAATTTATATGCATTTATACCCCTAGGATTAACTAATTTGGACTTTAGGGTTTAGAGTTAAGGGGTGGGTTGAGGGTTAGGGTTTCAAATTTTTTTAAAAAAATAAAAAAAAAATCAAAATTTCAAAAAAAAAGTCTATTTTGGTCATTTTATTTTTTGAGGACTATTTTTGTGATAAAAACTAAAAAAAACTATTTAAGAGAATTGCCCTTAAATAATAGCCACAAAATAAATTGAAACTGTAAATTAACTATCAACAAATAAAATTAAAGACTTCGTCTGAACCATGTCTTTACCAAGGTTGAGACCTCATAAGAAAGGTAATGAAAGTTTATATACTTTCTACCTTAATCTTTGACTTTTGTTACATTTACGTTCACAAAATAATGAATAGTTTAAAAACTAATAGTGTATGAAGTTCAACAACATAAAAGACTAAACCTCCAAATCACTAAAAAAATAAAAATAAAATTAAAATCAAGGTGCTATATTGAATTAGAAATTATTTTAGATTTTTAATTTGTGATATTACTACAAGATTTTATAATGTTTTTACTAGAAATTAAAAAATATGAAAATAAATACATCTTTCAACATTTTACTACGGAAAAACCTTTTGACGGTTGGGTTTGCGTTTAGAATAAAGCCCATTAACAAAAATCGATCCGGTTAGTAGATGAGCCTTTGGCGCACGCAAACAAGGACATAGAACAATAGCCTAAACTATGGACTGCACTAACCACCGATCATAGCTAAACGTCAACTACTTCAAGCCAACGCAAGCTATGGCATAATGATGACCAGTGCCGTGTGAAAAGTTGTAGAGGCCAAAGACAAGTTTTTAAGCTAAACTTATATAGTTTTTATATACAATTATGTTAACCGAATATATAGATAAAGTCTACAATGTTTTTTATGAACTAGAGCCAAATTATATTATGATATAGGAAAAAAACTGATTTCGATGAAAGAGTTGGTCGAATTTACATAGAAAATGACTTTAAAGAGCATATAAACTAATATACTATAAGTGATTATTGAATTTAGGGGCTCCAAATAACACTATTTTAATTGAGGGTCTGAAACAAATACCATTTTTAATACATTGTAAGCACACCTCTGATGATGACAACCAAACCAATTGACACTATCACTACAAAATGAAAGATAGCAAAATGGAGCTGTATAAATAGAAAAGTATTGAATGAGCAAAAGGCAACAAAAAAAACTAAGAGAGAAATAACAATTCACGACGAGTTAGTCATTTCGACGACGAGTTCACTTTCTTAATATTTTTTTCCCTTTCGATATTTAATTTAAATACTTCAATAAACAAAATCTTTGGACCCCTAAACACTACTTATTGTTTGATTAAAAATCCCTAAACTTGATCACCGTTTTTAGAATTCAATATTGAAAACTAGAAAATGTGTTGGTTAAAAGAATGATATTCTATCACAGTTCTTCACGACTATGATAACGGTCTCATGATAATACAACAAACGCAACCTAGTAGCAGTCCTTAGATGCTGAGGCAAATGAGTAATATGATCAACACGCATACCTCCCAGCTTTTAGTGCTACATGGTGGATATAAAGAAAAATCAGTGTTCTTTTCACAAGGATTAAGATTCATTGATCAATCCCGTACTACCAGTTTAACACTTAATACAAGACTACTAATAACCCTTGTACTAAGAAACACAAACTTTAAAATTCTTGGCAGTGAATATCTAACGTAAGCTATAACACCTCAATATGTAGAGAAACTTAATTATTTAAACGAGCAGATTAGCTAAGCTAAGAGAAGGTTCATCATCAAACACTGTATATACATACGTTTCACCAAATTGTAGCAAAAGAAAACGCTAGCAATCTCGAAGCCAAACTTGTTGCAAAAAAACAGTTGAATGGGTTTTAAGGTTCAACTCGTAAGACCCAACAAAAAGAGCAACTCCGGCTCATATATAACCCAATATTACTTCATACACAAACAAAAAAAAAAAGCAACCTAAATTTTATCTAAAGTCTATTAGTAATGGTTTCAACACTAATTCCATTTTGAACACCCTCATTTTTTTCTTTTTAACATTTCATATCATTTTCTCTCTCTTCCATCTAATTTATTCAGTATCTATTTCATTTTAAACCACTACAATAGTTTGATTTAAAAATTCAACGCCCTACCTACTATTTTTAATTCATATTTATAATAATTACATATTAATAATTTGATTGTAATTCACTTAAAAACTAAAATAACATAACTTTTAACAATTTTTATTTTAATTATATACTTAGCTTAATTTTCAAAATACTACTCAAATCAATATTATTAAAATTAAGAACATCTTCATTTTTAAGTTAAATACTTACCTAATTTTATTTTCAAAAATACAAAACTCAATATTATTAAAATAACTAAAATTAAGAAACTTTAAAATACATAAGATACAAACACATAAAATTAGAAGAATTTTGGGTACTAAAATGATTATTATTAAAATATATTTAACCAAAAAATATTTAAAACATTAAAATGGTAGTTTATAGTGAAAAATGATATTTTCTATATACAGATGAAAGGAAAGTAACATCTATTCATAGATTAAAAATTTTGAATTTGATATAATTTTTAAAATATTTTATTATATAATAAATAAATTTAAATTATTGAGTGGAGATAAAGATCAAAAGAAATTCGCACAACCAATAAAAACACATCATTTATATTTTATCCATATTTTTTTAAAAAATCAGGTTAAGCCGCGTTCGTGCGTGCACACTCTTAACATTTCTGTCCAATCACAAAGTGTCACATGGCAGTGTTAAGCAACAAAAAAAATAATGCTATTTGGTAATATATCTTATTTAGTGATAGTTTAATACAAAACTAAAGATAAATTGTTTACTAACCTTACAAAATCTTCTTCACGTGTGTGGTGGGCTCAACTTCAGCCACCAGCTAGAAGATAAATTATCATTGTTTTATGTCGGTAATTAACACGTGATGCATAGTTTAGAGTACACTTTGAATATCTCAACAGCATTCTTACCAAACTCTTAACATTAATATTATTAAATAGAACAATTCACTTGATAGGCGGTGTGATAATTAACACATCATCATCATACAGATAAAGACATACTACTTATTTCTTCTCGTACCAGTACCACCAAATCAACAAGCCTTAAGTGGGGTCCCACAAAGACAGAGGTTGTGGGAGAAAGCAGATGGTTCAAATGTCTGAAGGAGACCACCACTTGGGATTTTACCGCAGAGATGATTGTAACTAACGTTGAAATTCTCGAGACGCAGCTTACTCAGCTCCCTAGGAAACTTCCCGAAGATTTTGTTGTGGCTCAGATCCAACGACACTATGCTCCTAGCGAATTTAACCTTGGAGATATCGAACTCAAACATGTTCCTCGATAGATCCACACGTATTGTCGTTTTGTTACGTCCGAAAAACATCGAACCATCTCCTGTGAAACTGTTTCCCGACAGATCCACTGCGTTAAAGTCGTACTTTGACAACGATTCTGGTATTTTCCCTGCATGAAAATGGTAATAAACCGGTTTAATAAAAAAATTAAAAATATATGGGGCAGATCTTAAATTAATTAATACAATGCTAGTAAAAATATGATATAGATCTGACAAATAATTAATTTTTAATATCCGAATATGTATGTTGAAGGAAAAAATTGGGGTGAAATCTTTGTTCCTTATATTTTATACCAGGTAGATTAAATTTTTGATCAAATTATTGATAGGTAGGTCTTATTCTTTTCCTCTAAATTCTTCAGGTAGAAATGAATTTATATAAAAAAAAAGTACTCTTCAATTCTGATGAGAAACAAAATAAACAAAAAAAATCTATTTTTTAATCCCTCAAATGAAATTTTATTTATTATTTTGTTTATTTTAAACTAGTAGGCAGTAAAAGGCTATGGGACATATCTTTTAAATAATTAAGTTTTAATATCCAACTATGTATTTTTGTAGTTACAAAACATTTTAAGCTACTAGGGTAGTAAAAATATGGGACAGGTTTTAAAATAATTAATTTTAAATATCCGAATATGTATTTTTAGTGGTTACAAAACATTTTGAGTTACGACGCTAGTAGATAATGTGACCAGAATTTTACTAAATAAATTAAAAATTAAGATGTTGCTTACCTGAGAGCTTATTGTTAAACAAGTAGAGATTAGGAACGTTGCCAACAAAAGAACCGAAAGAGTTCGGTACAGAACCGGTTAACTTATTATCGTTGATCTGAATAGCTTCTAGCTTCGGCATCTGAGAAAGCGAACCGGGAATTGGACCGGTAAACTGGTTAAAAGAAAGGTCTAAGAACGTAACGCTCTTGAGCTCGCTGATGAAATCAGGAATCGGACCGGAGAGATTGGTCTGCTTTAACCGGAGGATGTCCAGATACTTGAGCTTGGTGATGGTGTGCGGAATGTTCCCAGTGAGATGAGTCAGGTAACTGAAATCAAGCGTACGGAGTTCAAGAAGGTCGCCGACCTGAGCCGGGATCTGGCCGGATACTTCGCCGGAGGAAACGGTGAGAGCGGTGACACGGCCGTTGGTGCACTCGACGCCGGTCCAGGTGGTGCAGTAGTCGGTTTGGGGATTCCAGGAGGAGAGGAGTGGAGGGTTGTTCAAGGCTTTCTTGATTTGAAAGAGGGCATTCTTGTCATTTGAGGAGGAGCTGTGAGAAGATGGGAGAGAGATGAAGAGTATGGAGAGATGAAGAAGAAGGAGCTTCATTGTGATTTTGAGTGGTTGCTTTGTGAGTAGTGAGGCTGCTACTACTTATGATATATATATAACAGAGATTTTTCAGTGGAACACAGCTGTGTTATGTTACTGCATTTGTACAAACTAGGGTTATACACTACTCCCAACGTACAATATTCCTTTCTTAAAATATGTACTTCATAAGCGCGGTAAATACATCTCTGCTATTTCAAATTATTTTGAAAGTTTGCATGTGGTTGCAGTCACTGCACGAGTACAGTCATATGAATTGCCATGCTGCAATCATTTCATATACATGCACATTAAAAACATTCTTTTTAGGTAAATAGTGTATGATACACTGTGTATCTTTACTCCAAAACGAAGACTATCATCAACTATCGTCTTTTAACCAGATTTTTTAGCTTCAAACAAAAGACTATTCTTAGTTTTTCTTAGTTTTTAATTAGAAATGACTAAGAACTGTCTCTTAAATAAGAGATATAAGAGCCGTTTCTTAGCAAAAAAATGTAAAAAAAATAATATATCAAATTATGAATTAAGAATCCAGTAGTTAAAAGACGGAAAATAATGATGCATTAATACAATTAACTTTTTTCACAAAAAATGGAAAAAAAGACGTGCTAAACATCTATAATTATGATACGACAATGGAATCCAATGAGTCAAAACTGCGACAGTATTTGTTGTGTATCGAGACAAAATCAATAATACAATGGGCAGACAGATGAGTATTAGTAGAGCCCACCACTTTCGAAATCCAAACGAATCTTATTCCTAAAAAGAAAACATATGATACAACACGAGTAAATCATTTACACAAATACCACGTCCCTTTAGGAGGTACAAAGAAGTCGTGTTCTTGTTTAACTCACTAATCACCAAGACTCTTTCCACACTTAATCGATAGAGCCCGTCCATGTGAAACTCATCATTGTGCAGCAGAAATGAGGACATGTGATGGAGAGAACAATTCTTATCGGCTCTCTGCCTTCATCAAGAGTCATTGTAATATTCTGCGCTGCAAATTCGAGGGAAATAAAAGAAGAAGAGGTTGTACATGAAAGTATGTCAGAACTACTTTGATTCTCTATTTAATAGTTTGCCCCACCCCGTACATTGGCTAGTGCTGAGTTTACGGGTCTACCCGCCCCGACCCGCTGCGGGTTAAATCATTTTTTGATTCAAAAAATTGATCTGTTTAATCCGCGAGTAGAAAAAATCATATCTACACCTGTCATGCTTAAACTAGCGGGTAACTCGTGGGATCCGCGGATAATATCAAAATAATAAAAAATAATTATTTTATATATGTTTTTTTTTTTAAAGAAACAATAAACAATATATTTGAATTAAATTTTTATTATATACGTAATTTTATTAACTTTTATTAAAAAATTATATTTTTAAAAAAATCTTTTTTTTTTAGTTTTGCAGGTCGGCGAGTATCCGCGATTCAAATTTAACCGACCTGCATTTGCCCCGCATAAAATTTATTTAACCTGCATCCACCTCAAATATTTTTTAAATCTGTTGACCCATACCCGCTCCGCAGCAGATCAAATGGAACATGACCCGCAGATAAAGAATTAAATTCTCAGGCCTAAAAGCATGATTATCCGGGTCTCTTAAGAGGGTCTTTTGCACTGTTCACGGACCCCATTAACATGTGGGGTCCGTGAACAGTGCAAGAGACGGTTCCTAAAACCCTTAAATAAGAACCGTCTCTTGCATTGTTCGCGGACCCCACTGACACATGTCGACCCGTGATTGATTTAATTTTTTTTTTAATTAGAAAAAAACAAAAAAAAATATAAAAGACCAAAAGGGGTTTCTTGGTTAAAGATGCCGTAAGGGCAACCTTATTGATAGTCCCTGAAGTTATTAGAATTGCATTAATTACAAAACTTAGAAAAGGAAAAAGAGAGAGAGTGTAAAATATCCGTGTAGAGAAACTTGAAAAAAAAAAACAGATACTCTTTTCTTACGTGTCGTTCTTCTATTTATCCAAACTTTTTTTATTTAAAATTTAAATAACAAAATTAAAACATTTGTGTCAAATAGAAATCTACCATCGATAATGCTCTAAACATTAGCCACTGCGTCAACCTAATTTGTAACATACCGAGTATAATAATCAGGATTACAATAGTACAGTCATCCTAGATGCACAACTAAAAGTTATGATCAAACACTAGAAAAGTATGGCTTTGAATGTACCATATCTAATGTTGCCTTGGATGACATTAACTTAACGTCTAATGCATATTGTTTTTGAAAATTATATAAAAGTTAAAGTTTCATTAATCTATACCTAATAACAACCCCATAGATAAATGAACACAAGAAAATATTCACCTAGTCTCAATTTTTCTAAAAGTTAAACACAATCACAATCTCAAAATGTTGGTCTCCTTGATCATAGTGGTATGTAAGAAAATGGGGCTCTTGGTTTCACCCTCATAACTCTTCTTTCTCTAGTAAACCTTGGCTTATTGTTTCGTTTCAAGAACAAATGGCCTAACATGAATAAAATCAAAGAACAAACAACAAAAACAAAACAAAAAAGAATATATAATCTTTTGTTTTTTTCGCTTTTGGAGTTACGTTTTGCCACAACATCCACCTCTATTCCCACTCTCCTCCTCGCTAGGAATGATAATCCTAGTCCCCTTCAAGAGGCTCGAGTTCCCATCAGCGTCATCATCATCAGCCGTTAATGATTTCTTGCTGATTATACGATAAATCTCTGTTAAGATGGTCAAAAACGCGGTTTCAACATTGGTAGCTTCGAGAGCAGAAGTTTCCATGAAGAACAAATTTTCTCTTTGTGCAAACTCTTGTGCGTCTTCTGTTGGCACTGCTCTAAGGCTACCAAGATCGCATTTGTTTCCGATTAGCATAATCACTATGTTTTTGTCCGCGTGTCCTCTTAACTCTTCTAGCCATTTAGCCATGTGATCAAATGATTGACGTTTGGTCATGTCGTAGACCAACATTGCTCCAACAGCTCCACGGTAGTATGCGCTTGTCACCGCCCGGTACCTGAAAATTAAGAAACAAAACAGTAAAAACCTGATGTATATATGATAAACATGACAATTAATTGTGCAAAACATAAGTGCATCATTATCTCTAATCTATTAACCGGGGTTCTTAACTCATGATTTGACATTTTTTTTTTTACACTTTTCAGCTAAAAGACAGTTCTTATATCTCTTATTTACGAGACGATTCTTAGTTTTTCTTAGTTAAAAACTAAGAACCGTCTCTTATCCGAACCTAAGAACTCCGGTCTCTTGACCGGGATAATGATAGTCTAATGTCATTATCAACCATCACATAGTCATGTTGCGTTTTGACACATCAAAACTATAGAAGTCGTCAATGAGAAGCATGGATGGATAGTTATGACCAAGAATCAGAACACTGATTAATAAAAGTGGCATAGGGCGATAAAATTAACCAACGTGAAGCTGTCTCTTGTTGAGTACAGTTCGTGCAAACCAATCTTAAGATGATAATATCTTACGAAACAATCCACACCCATCATCACTGAATATTGTTGCCACTTTTTCTTGTGTGGCATACTCTTAAGTAAAATTAATAATGGTTTACATTATAAAACATCAATCATGTAATAATGTATATATATATACCTACTTAAATTGTTTGCCTTATGTTGGAAAACATCTATCATATGGATGAGGTGTGATAGTTTATTTACAGAGAATTAACAAATAAAATGTCCATGCATGCATGCATGTCAACGAATGATGAAATTAAGTAACGTGAAGTGGAAGAAAAGCAAAAAAAAAAAAAGGAACCTTTCTTGGCCAGCAGTATCCCAAATCTGAGCTTTGACAGTTTTGTTATCAATGACGAGTGTTTTAGTCTGGAACTCAACACCAATGGTGGCTTTAGAGTCGACACTAAACTCGTTCCTAGCGAACCGAGCAAGCAGCTGTGTTTTTCCGACCGCGGAGTCACCGATCAACACGACTTTGAAAACGTAATCAATCTTTTGGTTGTAATCTCCATACAGATTAGACATCTTTAAAACAAAAAACGGACCGGATAGAAAATAAATTCCAGATCACGATCCTCTCAAACAGATCCACGCGAAGAAGGGTCTAGGATTCGTATGATCAGCGGAATGTAACCATGAACGGGGGATAAACTCAGATCAGAATGTACGAGGAACGAGGACGGTGGTTAGGCATTTGATACGTTAGGGGAAAAAATATTCAGATGAGATGCAAAGGGAGGATAGGATATGTTCCTCTGTGCCTCGGATCACAGATTTTACCTTAAAACCAAATTCATCTTGGCCGTTTGTTTTACATATAGGCATATAGTAGCTCCTCGGTCACCGTTCAATTGCCTAACCGGTGGTCTTTATCTGTACCGATTATTAACCAAAAAAAAAGAATGCAAAACCAATGAACCGAGATCAAGAAATCAAATCAATACCAAATCAACCTAATCGGTTTATATATTTGGTCACATCAATCAAACCAATATCGGTTGAATCCGGCTTTAGGAAAAATTACAAAGTAACCCCTTATTTAACAACCAGTTTTTTTTTTTTTAAAATAATCACTTCTTAAATTATGTTAAAATATTCAGAACCTTAGAGCACCATTAACCAGAGTTTTTAAGGGATCTCTTACACTGTTTATGGGTCCCACTGATATGTGGGGTTCGTGAACAATGTAAAAGACAGTTTTAAAAACTCTTAAATAAGAACCGTTTCTTACACTGTTCGCGGATTCCACTGACACGTGTTAGCCCACAATTTTTTTTAAAAAAAAATCATGCAAAAAAAGGAGCCCCAAATGTGGTTCTTATGGATAATGATACTCTAAGAGCATCATTATCCAAAGCTCTTAAGAGAAGTCTACAAATACTACAAAATATAGTTGCAAAAACTTTAAAATAAGAATCGTTTTTTGCATTGTTCGCGGATTTTACTAACACGTGACCGTCTGCAATTAATTTTTTATTTATTTTAAATCAGATATAAAAAAAGAAGAAAATTAAGAAGAAAAATTCATTTAGATAGCCCATTTTAGTTTGTTTGTCACAAAAATAGTTTTTAAGAAAGAAAATGACTAAAATGTTTTTTTTAGAAGCTAAAAAAATTATTTTATGCATTTATACCCCTAGGGTTAACTAATTTGGACTTTAGGGTTTAGAGTTAAGGGGTGGGTTTGGGGTTAGGGTTTCAAATTTCAAAAAAAAAATAAAAAAAAAATATAAAAATTAAAAAAAATAAAAAGTCTATTTTGGTCCAATTAAGAAGGGTTCTAGAGATAATGATGATTTTAGTTAATCATGTTCTTACGTTCCATTAGGGTAAAAAAGGATCAGATACCTTTCAGGAAATAGGCGGAAACACAAAAAAAGATTGGAAACAATTGGCGCCATAAACCTTCTTCCTCTAAGCAGAGCATTTCTTCAGCTTTTATTTAACTCGCTCGCTTCCCTGATGGTATAGCTGTTTCGCCGAGAGAGTAAAAGGACGAGAAGGTTGAGAATGGAGAAGGATGGGGGATGTAGTAGCGAGAGAAGTCTTTACGAGGTATCTATCTATCTCTCCTTCCTTTTTGTCTTTTATCATCAATCTGCGAATTGATCCGCCATTAGGGTTCTTTTTAGATTTTGGGATCGGTTTAGTTTGGATTGTTTTGTCAATTTTTCATGTTGTTATTATCGTCTGGGGTTGAGATTATATGATTCGTACTATTTTGTTTATTCATCCCATTGTTTTGTTGGTGATTTAATTGGTATGATTAAGAAGAAGATTAAAATTCAATGAAACTACGATTTTGGGTGAAGGTTCTTGGAGTGGGAGGAACAGCAACACAACAGGAGATAAGGAAAGCTTACCATAAGTTGGCTTTGAGGCTTCATCCTGACAAAAACAAGGACGACCAGGTTCAACAATACTCTTCTGCTCTTGAGTGACTGCCTTTTTTGTTTTCTTGGTTTCGTTTTTATTTACTTGTGTTCTTGTTGTTTTTTTTGGTTTAAACAGGAAGCTAAAGAGAAATTTCAGCAGCTGCAAAAGGTGATATCTATTCTCGGTGATGAAGAGAAAAGGGCTGTCTATGATCAAACCGGCTCCGTTGATGATGCTGTAAGTTGGCTTTTTTATGATTTTTTAATTTTTCAGTTGTTTCATTACCAAACTGTGCAAGATGTTTTTCCTTACAAACCCTAGCTCATTAGGATCTTTCTGGAGATGTGGTTGACAACTTGAGGGACTTCTTCAAGGCCATGTACAAGAAGGTAACAAACAAACACAATTGATTCTCCTTTTTTTTTGGGACACACAACTGTTTGTCCTGTTTCCTTCACTTGCTAATGCTTGTGGGTGGGTGGCACTTGTGTAAATAGGTCACCGAGGAAGATATTGAAGAGTTTGAGGCAAACTACAGGGGTTCTGAGTCTGAGAAGAAAGATCTGATTGAGCTCTACACCAAGTTTAAGGGTAAAATGAGCAGGTAAATTTATTATCATTCCCCTACCTTGTTTTCTCATTCATTATTTTAAACTTTTGTCAAGTTTATATGAACATCATTGGTGGTTGGTACTACATCTCTTCCAGGCTCTTCTGCTCAATGCTTTGCTCGGACCCCAAGCTTGATTCACACCGTTTCAAAGATATCATTGATGAGGCCATTGCAGCAGGTAGGCTTCTCTCTCTCTATGTTCCACTAATTCTTTGTGAAATAAAAAACTCATGCCAAGTCGTGATACTATGAAACCGTTGTTTCACTAATGCAGGAGAAGTGAAATCAACAAAAGCTTACAAGAAATGGGCAAAGGAAATTTCAGAAATAAAACCCCCCACGAGTCCCCAGAAGATGAGACAAAAGTAAGCTTCTCCATATCTTTACCTTTTTCCAATAATTTCCCTCTCTAATGTAAAAAACTTTCTTGTAACATTGTTTCAAAATTTTCAATACTTGTAGAGCTAAAAAGAGCGCAGAAACAGATCTTTACGCTCTAATTTCACAGCGAAGAGATTCGAGGAAAGAGAAGTTCGATACAATGTTCTCGTCACTTGCCTCCAGGTATGGTAGTGGTAGCAGTGCTGACACAGAGCCAAACGAAGAAGAATTTGAAGCTGCCAAGAGAAGAGTTGAAAGCCGGGTTTCATCGAAGAAGTCAAGAAGAAAGTAAGCTTTTGTGGGGAAGGGAGGGGTTTGCAAGCAAAGTAAGAAGATGTAGTAGTAGTTTGGTGATGGACAAAAAAGTCTGGAGAATTTATATATCACATGTTTGTTTCCTAAGGTTAATATTTCTGTGACAAGACAGTGTTTGTGAACCTCTCTTATCGTAATGCTAATGTCTGCTCTCTCCTTGTTGCAATATTTGAAAGTATCTACCTTCAAAGAAGACAGTGTTTTGCCTGTAAACCTTACCAAGCTAATTCATCTTCCCAAAACGTATAAACGTAAGAGACGCCAAAAAAAGAAGAAAATATATGCCGACAAGAAAAATTAGTTTCCGACAGAACTCACCGAGTCATATAACTCATTAAGTTAAAGTACATTTTACATATTTCGCTTTGTTACTTAAAAAATCGAGTTTTAACAACAACGACCTTTTGATCAAAAAACAACAACAACAACGACCTAAAACAAAAAAAGAAGAAGAAGCAAAGAGGTTAATTAACAAGAGAGTCGCACAGAGATTTATTAGTAGTAGGAATAGTTGTTGGTCTCTCGATTCCTCTCTCAAAGAAACAAATGGAATGGGATTTGTTCTTATGGATTATCTCCTTCGTCATCAGCTTAGCCCTCGTCGCTTCCGTCTTCTATCAGGTCTCCATCCCCTTTAACAAGTCAGATTCTCAAATCGAGATCTGTCCTAAGGGTTTTTAGTTTTTTACAGTTCAATTCGTGCGTGTGTAGTAACTAACAACTGTTAACTTTTATTACCGTAATCCTTGCTAGCATACGCCTTTGCAGCTGTTAAGAAAACCCTTCTTAGGTTCTTAGCTTTTGTTCAAAAAGTTTGCTGTTCATCGGTTTTGTTCTGATAACCTCTCAATCCAAAGAGGTTTCATTGTTGATTCTTGTGCTTTTGGTTTGTCTTCAACACTAGTTTGGCAGCTATTGTCTAAAATGATTCTTCTATTGATGTTGTGTGTGATACTACTATAGGTTATATGTTTAACGGATTTAGAAGCTGATTACATGAACCCTTATGAAACATCAATCCGTATCAACCGTTTGGTACTACCTGAGTTTATCCTCCAAGGCTCACTTTGCATTCTCTTCCTCCTCACTTGGCATTGGTTCTTTTTCCTCGTGTCTCTCCCTGTAACAGGCTATCACGCTATGTTGTAAGTGTGTCTCTCTCTCTATCCATAGTATTATTGTTTCTTGATTGACATGTATGTAAGGTTTGAATTTTTTTTTCTCAATTGGGGTTACAGATACAATAAGCGACGACATCTTATTGATGTCACTGAAGTGTTCCGTGGTATTGACTTTGAAAAGAAGCTCCGGTTTACAAAGCTCGGACTCTACATCTTTCTCTTCATCCTGGTTGTCTTTAGGTAACCAAAAAGAGAAAAAAAACAATTACAGCTTTAGCTCTCTTCTTGTAATCTTTTCTCTTTGTTTGGTTTCTTCTACAATGAAGTTACTGAGTCCACATCACATTTTTTTTGACAGGCTGACTCTCTCGGTGGTCTATAGCTTCACGGAGGATGATGATCTTCTTCATCTGTTTTGATTAGTGTGTTATAGAGATTTGTGACGCTGCTGCTTTAGAATTAGTCAGTCAAGTAGGGATCTACTCATATGATTCTAATGACTTATATGATGTAGCCATACTGTATAATTATTATTGACAATTCATCAGAAAAAATCAGTTACAACTGGGTTTTAAAAGGCGCTTAAAGGTTAGAGTCTTGCACCATGGCCTTGTGGATCAAACCTCTTCCTAGGAAGAAGTTATAAACTGTATCTAGGTTTGATTCTTTCAAGTTGAAAGCTATGATTCAGTAGCAACAACAACAAATCCAAGACACCTAAAGCCTCATTGACTAGACAGATGACCATGAACCGTAAGGGGCGCTTTTATGTCACCAAGACGCATTAAAATAAGGCCAAAGGTGCACCAAGACAAACGCCTCTAGCGTTTGGGTCTGCTCCTTGGGGTACCTTGGCACAAAAGACGCTCGTCTTTTAAAACACAGGTCGACAATGGAGATGAAAGAAGCTCAACGAGAGGAAAAATGTAACAGCAAGAGAAAACTAGCTCACAATCAAATATATAACTTAGTTGCAGTAGACATTACACAGAAAAGCAGAGTGTTCACAGACTAAATTGGAAAAGTGATGAGAGAAAGAAAAGAAGATTTCTACATATTTGACAAATAAAGAAAATGTCTTTTACTCAAACTCAAACTCAAATCAGGTTCCTTGGTTGACTTTGTCAGAGGAAGACAAGAGTGTCTTTGCGAACCAAATAGCAGTGTCCCTAGCTGAAACACCGTCTTCTCCAAATGGTGTAAGCAAACCAGCAAGTTCTTCATATTTCTCTTGCTTTACAAGCCCTGCACATTTCTCCAACAAACACTCCAATGCATCTGCTCTTTCTTTACTCTGTGGTGGACCTAGTTTTGTGAGCTTACTCAGTACAGAAGACATTTCACTCGCTGTTAGCTTCACCGTCTTTGCTTCATCAACCTCAACGCTTCCAGATACAAACAACTCACTTTCTGCTACAACTTCAGACAGCTTTATCTGATCCTTTGGTGGTTCCTGAATTGCCTCCTGAGCTTCAGCTTCTTGAGTGAAACACAAACCACCTTCTTGTGCACTCACAATCTCGACATCAACATCAAGTAACTCAGATTCCCCGGAGGAGAGCATGTTTTCCCATTCTTTTGGCACATCATCATTCTCTTCCTTCTGCTTTGTTTTATCGCTAGCAGGCTCAGAAACCTTCAATGTGTCGCAGTAGCTTGGATCGATTCTTTTTGTTTCAGGTTTGTCATCTGTGGATGATGCTGGCTGCGATGAGCTGCTAGAACCAGTCTCTGCTTTAGTCCAAAACGGATATAGGTTTTCCAAGCTGCGAGACACCTCGCTCTTCTCCCGCTCTTCTCTCTCCTTCGCAAACTTGCCTGGCAGTGAACTTCTTCTTGCCTTATCCTTAGGGCTGTTTATAGGGAAAACAGGAAGATAGATAGGAGACAGGTTTTGGCATTTAAGGAGGTATGGTTGTAGACAAGGGTTCCTTAGCAATTCGCAGGCCTGCAGAATAGTTAGTTAATAGCATTAGTGTTGTTAGTCAAACGGTCACACAATGATCTCTATGTTGATAACTTACTGTTGGCCGATGTTCAGGCTTCTTCCTAAGCATAAGCTTTATCATCTGCTTCCTGTAATTATGAAATAGTTGTGAAACGTTTGTGGGATTGGAATGAAGCGGATGAAACAAGAAGAAACTTACAAGGTAGAGGAGTAGACAATGGGAAGAGGAGACATCAGAGATCTGTTTATCTTGTTGATGAGTCCAGCCTTATCCTGTAAGTATTTTTCCTCACAACTTAGTTTCATATACTTACATGGAAACACTCAGCTAAGGCATGCTTACCGGAGCTTTAAACGCAGGCTGGTGTGATGTAATTTCATACATACAGCAACCTGAAGAACGCAAGGCATAAAATGTGATTCTTATCAGTAACTTTAAAATCTACATATTGGGATTTAAATTTTCTCAAACTTACCTAGCGACCATATGTCAGACTTATATCCATACGGTTCATTTTCTAAAACCTCAGGGCACATGCTGTTAGCAATTCCTGGAACCTGGGAAGAAATGATTTGTTTGTTTTTTTGAGATAGTAAATATACAAATGGGTCCAGAGGGATACTACAAAAAGGTGTAAGTAAGATAACAAACCAAGGAAGCAGGCTTTTCTGGATTGATGAGTTTCGCCAAACCATAGTTACCTGCACCGTGAGTAGTAATTTTCAAAGATGACTAGAGCACATAAGTTTATAGTGAAAAAAAAAGAGAAAGTATTCTTCTCATTTAAATCATAATACCAAGCTGGACGTGATCATGTTTTGGAAGGAAAATGTTTGAACACTGCAAAGATATTCGACATTCAGAGCACCAATCTTTACCAAAAAAGACACACCAGGAAAAGTAGTGATGAAAGATGTACCGTAAGATCCATGTGAAGTACACGGTTTGAATGCAAATAGTTAACAGCTAGTAACAATTGTGCCAACCATTTAAAGATTCTCTGCAGAATCACATGCGAGTTTGTTAAGACCAGCAAGACAGTAACAATGTGGAGAAAACAAGAAACTGAAGTTGGAGAAGGTTACCTCCTCTGGAAATAACTTTCCTCTGGCTTTCTTAATAGCATTAGCCCTGATTTGGTAACAAAAAAAATGTTGTTCTTTTGATCTAATAATCATATTCATATGTGGATTTCATTTTAGGCTGAGCCCACAAACAGAGAGTTCAAAGGAAAGAATAACTCACATGTTCCCTCCCTCACAGTAAGCAGTAAAAATGCAGGCGTTATTGTCCTGTTCAAAGACAAAGTAAAAACATTTGAACGCTGATGATAATATCTTAATAAACCTTTGTATATCTAAATACTTTTACCTCATCAATCCAAGAATCTTCATATTCCACTACATAAGGATTCTTTAATTTTGAGAGCGTTTTCATCTGCAACACAAACATATCAAGAAGCTGATTTACATATGAGAGACTATGGGGGAAACCAATAGTTACCAAAAATAACCAGTGATAGATTCAAAGTTTACCTCTTGGCAAGCGATTTGCTTTAACTTCTCAGTGTGTTTAGCAAGACAAATCTTCTTCATTGCATACCTAATGTAAAAGGAGAATAAAAATCCAATTTTTTTTTTTTTTTGTATTTTCCATGGAAATTTCAGACAAGAAAAACAAAACATTTGTCGGCAATTTTGGGGTTCAAAACTAAAATAACTACAAAACCCATTTGTCTGAAAAAGGAAACAAATTAGAGGGGGAAAAAAGAAGCAAAGAGTCTTACTTTTTGTCGTCGATTCTGTGAAGAACCATGAAATCGGAAGTAGACTTGCCTCTTCTAACCTGCTCCACGACATGATAGTTGTCGGGAGTGAACTTGTGAGCTTCTTCTTCTTCTTCAAAGTCGTTACCTTCCATTTGCATGAAATCTTACAACAACCCCACCCGAAGAAACACAATTTCAGCTTGAGAACGATTGAGTTGTAAGAGAAAAGCTCTCTCAGGCTTTCACAGAAAGATGAGGAGAAGTTGCGGTTAATACGGTCTAAGGACGGCGACGACGGAAGGAGGTTGAAACCGCTTTAAAACTTTCTCTCTCTTTCAAGACTCTAATCTCATTGGACATCCATCGTATAGTAGTAGTCTACCATTATTTACCTTTTCAGTTTTTTTTTTCTTGTTGCTATTAGAACTTTTTTATTTATTATTTTTTCCGTTTTATATTATTTATTATTGTAGAAAAAAAAATCATTTTAAAATAAAAATCGCTTTATAGTTTTAATGAAAAATTCATTAATATAATTTTTCAATTTTTTTAGGGCAATTCTCTTAAATATTCATTTTTACGTTTTTGTCACAAAAATAGCCCTCAAAAAATAAAATGACCAAAATAGACTTTTTTTTTTTGAAATTTGAAACTCTAACCCCAAACCCACCCCTTTACTCTAAACCCTAAAGTCCAAATTAGTTAACCCTATAGGTATAAATGCATATAAATGAATTTTTTAGCTTCTAAAAAAAACATTTTGGTCATTTTCTTCCTTAAAAGCTATTTTTGTGACAAACAAACTAAAAAGGGCTATCTAAGGGAATTTCTCATTTTTTATTGGTTGAAATATAGTTAGGTGTATAAGTAATTATATTTTTATTTTAAAAATATATAAAATTATATGTTTTATTAAGAATTCTTTTATTAATATGTATGTATAAACCTAAAACGATAAGTAATATGAAACGGAATAAGTATTTACTATTATAATAGCTTTATGTTTTTAAAATATTATTTGTTGTCAAATGAGTGTTTTGACGATTTTTTTTTTTTTTTCTTTTCTTTTAGAGGAGTGTCGGCAATCCGATTTGAAAAATGATAACGCGCATACTCCAGAAAACTTATATAATTGAAAACATTCTTTATTTATGTATTTATTCCGTGAGCTAAAATTGAATTCAAATAAAGGTTAACAAATTTAAGAGTTGTTATTCTATTTATTGACAACATGAAAAATCCCGTGAGTTATATTCTATTGACATTTAAGTTTTATATGCTCAAGTATTTATTATTTTTAAATGCTATCATAACATTTGAGTGGTTTTAATTAAAATCGCTGAGTTTTCACCTAAGATTTTTTTATTTAAAAATATATTTGATTAAACTTAACTAACCTGTGAATGTAATACTATTAAGGTAGAAATGGCAAACTACTAAAACCTATTTTCTTACTAAATCATTTTTATCGTATAGATATCTTTCCAATGTCAAATTTAAATTATGGTTAACCATTTTAGTTGCTTTAAATAATAAAAATTGTTTTCGGTAGGCCTTGATGTTTAGATTGGTATGTGATTATCTTAGGATTCCTTGTCTTCTTTATGTGCACGGGATTCCTTGTCTATAAAAATATAATATATATATATATAAAGTTTTTTTTATTTTCATTTAAATTCCCAAAATTATTTTTGAAAATATTGTTTATCATATATTCCCCTAATTTTAATAATATCTTTATAGAAAATTATTTATAATATCCTGTGTATATTTTCAATGGTAGGCAACTATTATTAAGGGATTATCACTTGATTAGGTGTAGTCTTGTACCTAATCCCGCCTTTTATATGCATTTTTTAATGATCAACCGTAATTGTCGACAGGTCTTTCGAAATTCGTTTTGCAGCACTTGTTATTTAACTTTCATTAGTCATATAACTTTTCCCTTTTATTTGGGATCATGATTCATGAGTCGCAAAGTTTTTTTTTAAAATCATATACAAATCAGTATGTGTGAAGATTCTGCAAAGGTTGAATAGATGTTGTAGCCAATCTAAACTCATATATCATTGTAGGTACATAAAGTGGTTTTGGTGGATAAATTATTGATAGGTTGCTATAGAGGTGATTCATTTCACTGGTTTATACAGTGGTGCGTGCCCGCCTCTCTAGAAAACCAAAATACTAGTATTAAACAGTGGAAGTACATACGTAAAAAATGTTTTTAAAATATATACAAAACATCTTTGATGAACAAAAGCAACAAAATTGGTGTAACTATTATTATAACGACCCGGTTTTCTTAAACCATAGTTCTATTTTATTTATTTTTAATTTATTTGTTCTAAATCAAAACTTAACCAAGACCTGATTTTATTTAATTATTTTCTAAACCGGTTATGATTTTCTTTAAATTAACTAAGTCTAAACCATAAAACATTCCTTTTCTTAACCCAATGAGTAAGTGGCTCTAAGAGCATCCACAAATGGTAATGGTAATGGTATGGTGTTCCCAAACAAAAAATAATGTTAGAAAACTTAGAATTAATAAACAGTTGATAAGTGTCAATTACCTCTCAATTTTTTTTAAGAAAAACTCTTCTTAAAAGAGTTATTTTTGACATTTTCCTATTCTTTTAACTTTTTTTTAATTAAAAAATTGAGAATCATACAATTATACAATCATGCATTCTCCAAACTAATAACCTAAAACCTATATTGATGTGGATGTTCTAATTATACAATCATGCATTCTCCAAACTAATAACCTAAAACGAGTACATTGGCGTGAGCCGTTATTCACTTTTAACCATCTGATTCGTCATATCTCTTCTCCCTCCTCGTCTTCTTCTGGAGTTGTGTTGATGTTGGAGGATGTGAGCCGTACCACCTTCAGACGTCATCAGCCACCACGACTCCACGCTTGGAGTTGTTGCAGTCCGCCGGAGATCCACGCCGGTCACCACCATAGCACCACCTGTGCTCGCCAGTCGCCATCACCCACCATGATTCTCATGCCTCTCCTTCTCTCATTGTTCCTCTCATCTTCTTTCGGATTCATGAGCGGAGAGTAGAAGTGCCACCACATTAGCACCACTAACCACCAGCATGCACCGATTGCGAGCAGTGAGCCACCTGAGATGATGTCAGAGGTCCATCCACGTTGTTTTGTTGCCATTACGTAACAGAGTCAAACGGTGATCAAGATCGTGAGCAAATATGTAAGCTATGTTTAAGTGTTTTACTCTCATCTTTATTGCGTAACAAGTTTCAAAACCCTAAACCTAATAATCTCTTTTGTTTTTATCCAATAAATCATGTGATGTCTTGTCTCGTGAAGCGACAAGTGTAGCTGAGACTCGGGTAAAACCCTAGATCATGACTTGCGTTTCAAGTTAGATCCGTTTTCGAGAGTTTCTCCATCCATCTCTGATATGGCTAAGGTGAGATGCTATTCTCATAAATTCTCACTACTCGGTTTAGATTGAGTCTATTAATGTATGCTTGTTTTATTTATTAATTTGTTTGCTTCAACCGTAGATAAAGATTTAAAGGATTCAATTGTTACTTGATTTGACGATGTTAAAGATGATTACATATATAAGAATAAATATATGTATAGTATGAGACTACATGAGTACATACACGGTTGTATACTATCCATTAGGTGTGGGGTGCATAGGCAGGAGTTCTATACCACGAATGTGGGTTGTATAAGCAAGAGTTCTAGACCACACATAGATTGTTTGTGTAGTGACATGCATGAGTGCATAAATGTATGTGTTAGCGATGCATAGGATGAACATATATAGATGGATCCAGGAGTTTTGTGTACGTATGAGTTGCGGGAGTACATGCATGAATTTTGTACTACGTGGTAATGTATATGAGAAGAATGTGGGAGTGTATGCATGAGTTCTGTACTACGTATACTTGCTCTATACATAAATATTATATATATTTATATATCCGTATATAGAGAATGCGGGGTGCTAAGACTAACTCATGTACTATCAACACATTAATTGATATGTGTGTCACATTATGTGATGTGTTTGCTCAAACTAGATCTAGATTATCGAATTGGAGTGCTATGTACGGATCTTTGGGCTTGCGAGTTTAGCATCCCGTACCTCACTGAGTGACTCTCTTGTTACTCACCACTCATTATTCTCTTGCATGTGAGCATGACGAGTAGTTGGATATCTAGACGGTTTGGTGTCTTGGGATCGTCGTATTTTATTTCGATATAATTTAACTTTTTGATTCAATGTATTATTTTAAATTTAAATTCATTTTATTTTGGATTCATTTTATTATAATGTTTGAGATTTTATGTGGTTTTTATAAATCAGTTTCACCACTGTTTCACTCGAAAAAAGTATAAAGTATAAACCATTTTGACGCTTGTAAGAAAGAAAGATATGCAATACATGTTTGAGACGCATTTTGACGCTTGTAGTAATGTTAAAGGGTTTTTATTTTTAGTCAGATTCTTAATTATAATTTGTTTGATAGTATTGGGTGCAATTTCCCTTTTTTATTTACAGAACATTAAATCTTCAAAATAAAAGTATAACTTGTTCAAATAACCGATTCAATAGAAAGTGGTTATCAATAGAGTTCTTAATGAATATATGTATTTAGTGCCCATGCAAATATGCATGCATCTTGATTTGTGAAGCAACTTAAATATTAACAGTATATTTAACGAGTTAAAATGTAATGTTAAAAGTTAATAGCTCCATATAGCTCCACACACACACACATATGTATATATATATATATGTGTGTGTGTGTTTAACGTTTATTTTGAATTATAAGTCCTAAATTTAGAAACGTATCTAATTTTTTTAAAATTAATACTTTAATTTATATATTTATTTTAGTTAATTTTAAATTTTTAGAATTTTATATTCAGTCATGTTCAACCCCTTTACTTCCACATGCTAGAAGACTACATTTTCGGTTATATTTACTTAAAATACAAGAGAATAAATAGAAGCAAAAGAAAATGGAATAGTAATTCACACTAGCATTGTAAAAATAGGAGAAAGATGCATGGTTCATGAAGATGAAGAAGACCAATTCTCTCTCCTTATAAAACAATAACTTAATTAAAATGATTAAAATGAAGTAACCGATGATTAAACTATATATAAATATCTCCAATTTGGTTTGACGATCCTTGGCGGTTTGGTTGGTTGATACTATATATTATGCTCGCATCATTAACACTTGACATGTCCAGCCATAGCACCTATTCCACAAGCTTGAAAAAGTTTGGCAAGAAGCAAATATTTTTCAGTATCTTTCTTTAACATACATTGACATGATCTTGACGGCGTTGATTGTTTCCCTGTATGTTGTTCACAACATTTGGCTTTAAAGTGGTTATTTTTTGGAATTTCACGCAAGCAGAAATCAAGACTTTCAAAGCAAGCTTTTCTGTGATCACTCTTGATCGTAGTCAGGAATGATGTCAAGAGTATGACAATGACCATGCACATAATTGGAATGGTCTTCATTATTTTATTTTTGGGATTAGTTAGTAGCTTGTGATAATTAGCCTCAAACAAATATATATATATTTATTGAGAAATTTGAAACAACTTACTTTTGGAAAAATGTTTTATGATCTGAGGTCTTTAAATAGCAATCTGGAATGAGAAACATGTGGATATATTGAAGGATACGTATATTGATTTCTATTTTGATTTACAAAGAAATCTTCGAAACAAACATATATGACTTGTTCAGATGACCGATTCAATAGGAAATGGATATATAAATACAGTTCCTGATGAGTAGGTCTATTTAGTGACCAATGCATCTTGATTTGTGAAGCAACTTGAATGTTATTGACTGTTATATGAAAAAAGAAGTTGAAATTAAACAATAAATATCATTGTATGTTCTCGACTGTCATATTTTCTAATCATGCATAGTTTCAGTAGCATCAAACCTTGTTTCTCTCGATCATTTTTAACTGCGTCAAGCTCCCTTGACTTCTTCACGACCGAGACCCTAGCCCTTGCCTCATCTTCCGAGCTTTCTTAACTCATGAAATGGAAGCTCTCACACGAGAAATTTCAGTACTCTCTCTCTTTTTAAGATTGTATATAATGATTTGGTTTTCATCATTTTGTTTTGTTTAAAACACTCGTCGTCATCTTTTTCTAATCAGGATGTTCAAAATTCTTAAAAATGTTTGGGTACATAAAACTAAATTAAGGACCGGAACTAGCCCATTACATAATAATTATGGATTGTAGGAACCGAAGTTAGAAGAAAAAACAATAACAAAATATCCAAAAGCCATGCATAAAACAATATGATAAAACAGAAAGTTTGACTTTTACCTTTATGTTATGAATAAATATTTCTTGAAAAATTGTTAAAAATACCACAAGTTAAGTACTACTTTTCAAATATATTTTCAATCAAAATTTACTAACATTTAAATTTAAGCTTTAGTGATTATTGTTTATTGTTTAGTAGTAATGGGTGAGGTTGAATTTATAAATGTTTTATAAATATTTAGAAAATCAGTTTAGTGTTTTTTCAATCACAATTTTAGAGTATTTATGAAAATAGTGATTCACTAATGGTAAATTTGAAAAATGATATCAAACTTGTGGTAGAATTGAAATTTTCTCATATTTCTTAATTATGATAGTTAATTTAGAGTAGACTACCTTTTCAGTTTTATTTAATAAAAGTATAAGAAAATACATAAAAAGTAAAAACAAAAGAGCATGGAATGGTAATTCAAATGAGCAAGATAAAAATAGGAGAGAGATGGTTCATGAACATAAACAAGACCAAATATCTCTTGTTATTGAATAATAACTTAAACTAAAATGATTATACAGAAATTAGGAAATAACTTATGATTAAATATCTCCAATTTAGTGTGACGATCCTCGGCGGTTTAGTTGGTTGGCTATCTTACGCTCGCATCATTAACACGACATAGGTTGATTCAAAATAGCTGATCCACATTCATTGTAAAGCGGTGGTTGTTTCCCTGTATGCTGTTCACAACATTTTGGCTTTGTGGTGGTTATTTTTTGGAATTTCGCACAAGCATATATAAATCAAGACTTGCAGAGCAATCATCTGCAAACTTGTTACTCTTGATCGTAGTCGGGAATGATGTCAAGGGCTGAAGGCGATGCACATTGATGGAATGTTTTTTTTTTTGATTAATTAGTAGCTCTTGATAATTACTTATCTTTGAATAAATATATATTGAGAAATTTAAAACAATTTAGTTTTGGAAAAATGTTTTATGTTTTGAAGTCTTCAAATAGCAAACTGGAGTGAGTAAGAAGTGGAAATATTGAAGGTGGAAATCGAATCCTAAATAGAAGGGAGGATACGTCTACTGATTTCTATTTTTATTTACAAAGCATTAATCGTCAAAATAAAAAGTATGACTTGTTCAAATGACCAATTCCTTAGGAAGTAATTAATTATAAATAGAGTTATTGATGAATATGTGTATTTAGAGCATTTTTATCCAAAGTTCTTAAGAGTTTTTTTTTGCACTATTTGCGGACCTTACTGACACATGGGGTCCACAAACAGTGCAAGAAAAGGTTGCAAAAACTCAACTGACATGTGGCGGTCCGCGGTTTTTTTTTTTTTAAATCAGACCAACAAAAATTTAGAGGATAATGATGCTCTTAGTGCCCAGTGCAAATATGCATGCATCTTGATTTTTGAAGCAGCTTGAATCATGTTATCGTTGTAACTTTTCAGTTATAGTTTTTACTCAAAATTATAAGAAAATACATAGAAACAAAAAGAAAGAACATGGAATCGCAATTCACACGAGCATCCCAATATATAAAAGCCCTTCAGATTGAGCTTTGGAGGTGTCCACGTCACCCAAAAAATCAGCCAATGAGAATGTGTTGTTTTATCACGTCTACCTATTATCCAAAATTTGTATTTTCGATTGAACCCATTAGTAACTAACCTAAACTCTAAAGGTCCTATAAAACCCAATCAAAATAGTTTAATATGGAATTGAAA